>ML380299.1:64463-111424 GCA_005239525.1 Nicotiana knightiana
ATTTTTTTTTTAAAAAAAAAAAAAAAATTTAGCCGTTAAAACCGGGCCGGTCCGGGCCGGTTTAACCGGTAAGTGCACTGTTCACTTTGACCGGGTTGGCCCGGTCCGGGTAACCGGTAGAAAAATTATAAACGGACCAACCCCCTCTAACCCCCCTACCCAGCCCACCCGGCCCCCTATGAACCGGGCCGGTCCGGTTCCGGTTTTAACCGGTCTGGGCCGGTCCGGTTACGGGTCAACCCGGCCCGTTTGCCACCCTTAGCATCAACCAGCTTGTAAGACCCACTTGAATAAGCTTCTTGCACGACATATGGCCATCCCATTTTGAAGTGAACTTCCCTACAGGTTTATGGGAAGTGATAATGGGTCTTTATATGGCAAGGACTTGATCTCTTACTTGAAAAGATCTCGGGAGAACTCTCGAGACAATCGAGCTTGATAGCATTCAAGACTCTGTTGGGCCTCCAACCTCTTCTCATCAAGAGCCTTTAACTCTACTAATCGAAGTCGAGCATTTTCTTCATCAGTGATACCTTCTTTAATAGCCAGTCGTAATGAAGGTATTTGACGCTCAAGTGGCAAGACGGTTTCGACTCCATAAACGAGTGAATACGGAGTTGCTTGTATTGGCGTGTGGTGAGTCGTCCTATATGCCCATAGAGATTCTTCCATACGGTCATTCCAATCTCGTTTGGATTTGGAGACGACTTTCTTCAGCAGGTTGCGTAAAATTTTGTTGAACGCCTCAGCTAGCCATTGGCGGCAGCATTGTACATCGAAGAGTTACGTTGCTTGAAGCCAAAGAGATCACAAATCTTGTTCATCAACCTATTGTCTAATGGCTTTCCATTATCCGTTATTATGTAACGAGGAACGCTAAATCAATAGATTATGTTTACTCGGATGAAACTTGCAACATTATCCTTCTTTACCTCCTTAAGAGCAACAACTTCAGCCTATTTTGAGAAGTAGTCAGTTGCAGCCAAGATGTATAAGTGCCCACCAGAAGACCTCGGCAGTGGTCCCACAACATCCAATCCCCAAGCGTCAAACGACCAGGATGCAACAATCGGGTGCAANGACGGATTTCAGTCCTTCTCCTCGAATTTTCTGGACGTATCCCATAGCACAAGTAGTCGATAATGGGTTGTCGCCATTCTTCTTTCTCAACTTCAGAAAAAGTGACAAGATGCTCGAGTTTATTTTCTTCACCTTCAACCTCATTTAGTGGCGGTACTTCCCATTTTTGGCAGACGGTAACTTGCGCTTGATCAGGCAGGTTTAACGATGAAGCTAAGGCAGCTAAAGCATCAGCCTTCTTATTTTCTTTCCTTGGCACATGCTGAATAGTCACATTATCGAGCCACCCCATTAACTCTTTTGTGTAATCATGATATGGGCGTAGTTCAGGCTTCTTAACCTCGTAACTACCCAAAAGTTGATTGACCACTAACTGGGAGTCACCAAAGACTTGCAACTGCAGTTGCTTCATATCAACAGTCATTTCAAGCCCTAGTATTAATTCTTGATACTCAGCAACATTTTTGGAACAGAGTTTTGTCAAGGTGAAGGAGTAGGGCAAGACTTCACCTTGGGAAGTGACAAATACTACGCCAGCACCAGCTCCCCCGCGATGCGCAGCACCATCAAAGTACATCTTCCATGGAGGTTGAACTTCAACGACCATTGCGTCCTCATCAGGTAGTTCGTCAGTTAGCTCCCAGTCATCAGGTATCGGATGATCTGCCAAGAAGTCTGCCAATGCTTGTCCTTTTACAGCCTTTTGAGGGATGTACAAGATCTCGAATTGTTGAAATTGGAGATACCATCTCGCTAGTCTATCACTAAGAACAGGTTTTGACATCACGAACTTGATGGGATTTGCTTTGGAAACAAGACGGACAACATGAGCTTGAAAGTAGTGCTTCAACTTTTGAATTGAGAAGACTAGCGCCAAACACAACTTTTCAATTGGCGAATAATTCAGCTCATTTGGTGTCATCATCCTGCTCAAGTAGTAAAGGGAGTTTTCTTTCCCCTCACTATTTTCTTGGGCCAACAATGCTCCAACAGACCTTTCTTGCGCCGCAATGTATAGTATCAATGGCTTTCCAGGTATAGGAGCTGCTAAAACTGGAGGCTTCATCAAGTAGGCTTTGATACTTTCGAAAGCGTTGCTAGAAGCTTGGTCCCACTTGAAAGGAACGCCTTTCTTCATTAGGCGACTAAATGGTCGGCACCTTCCAGCTAGGTTCGAGATGAATCTCCTAAGGTATGCTAGTTTTCCTTGCAGACTTTTCAATTCATGAATATCCCGAGGCTCAGGCATTTTCAAAATAGCATCCACTTTGGCTTGATCAATTTCGATCCCTCGATGTCGGACAATGAAACCAAGGAACTTTCCAGAAGTAACTCCAAAGTCACATTTCAATGGGTTCATCCTAAGTTGGTACCTACGGAGCAACTCAAATACCATTCTCAAGTCCTTCAAGTGGTCGCCCTTCTTTCTTGATTTTACCACCAAGTCGTCAATATAGCATTCGACATTCTTGTGGAGGAGATGGTCGAAAATATTCTGCATAGCCCTTTGGTACGTAGCACCAGCGTTCTTCAAGCCAAAAGGCATCACCTTGTAGCAATAAATTCCCTTGGGGGTGCGGAATGCAGTAAGCTCTTCATCTTTTGGTACCATGCGGATTTGGATATAGCCCAAAGAACTGTCCATGAAAGACATTGCTTCGTAACCAGTAGTAGCATCGATCATCAGCTCTAGAATAGGAAGCGGGAATTCGTCTTTGGGACACGCATTGTTAAGATCCCTGAAGTCAACACATACTCGAATCTAGCCATTCTTCTTCCTTACAGGAACAATACTTGAAACCCTTGTTGGGTATTTAACCTCCCGAATAAATCCCGCTTCAATGAGTTTGTTAACTTCGGTTTCAATCAGGGGAACCAAGTCCGGCCTAAAGCGCCTTTGAGCTTGCTTAACAGGACGAGCGCCATTCTTGACCGCAAGGTGATGGACTGCCACTTTAGGGTCCAAGCCAGGAATTTCTTTGTAACTCCAAGAAAATACATCCCTAAACTCCTTGAGTAACTCAACATAAGTGCTTTCTTCATCAGCTTCTAGTAAAACACTTAGGTAGGTGGGTCTTGGTTCTTCATCGATGCCAAGGTTAACTTCTTTTAAAGCATCAACTGTTGCTTTCACCCTTTCTTCAAGTTCCGGGAGAGCATCTTTCGGATCTTCATTTTCTTGAGGGTCCCCATCATTGAAGGATATGTGATAACACGATGAAACATCGTCCAATTTCTCATCATCCTCCATTAGAGATAAAACACCANGTTCTTTAGTGTATACCACATTGTATGGATTCACCTTCAGTACTTCATCACACGAAACCATGACTTTTGTTTGTCGCCTCATTCTAGAAGGAGCCAAACATTGGAAATCTTTAGAGACCCTCTGAATTTTGGGCAAAGCGGGTGTTCTTCTATTTTGACAATTTCTCTGGAACTTATTTACCTTATTTAATGGACCCAATATCTCAAATACGGAAGTCCTCACAGTTGATTTTCCAAGTCTGTAAAAAACAGAAGGCCTGTTAGAAGCGGCAGATTTATTTTCTACAGTGATGTGATTGCTGCTCGCCCTTCTGATGGAGATGTGCACTGGTGAAGGTTGCTTGTATCCCAAACCTTCGCGTGGTTGCCTCGTTGCAGCTTCTGATGAGAGCTTCCCTAACTTTGACGGCTCATCGGGATTGTATCCAGCTTTCGCAAATACCTTGTAAGCGTTAGGATCAAAGCCTTCATCTGTTCTCTTTGTAGGGAGTGCCACATTCTGCAAACGATTTTGAGCTACAAACCCTGAAAGAGGCTTCGAGGACAACTTTACTGCCTCAATTCGTTTCACCGGAAGAGTTAACTCCTTTAGTGTGTTGGTTTGGATATTAGATTATTCGCCCTCGTCTTTCTTCCTTTTAGGGATATATTGGAGCTTAGGACTTACATTCTTGCCATAAGATGCAATATCCCCTGTATAAGATTTATTTACATTGGGTTGTACCTCCTCAGTAACAACTTTGGCTTTATCGGTAGTTACCTCAGCTCTTTTAGCTATGGGCTCGTCATTCTTGATTTTTATGTCATCATCAACTTTTAGCTCCTTCATAATGCAGTTTTTCAAGTAGAACTTTGCATCAGCGAAAAAAAAGTGTGACTCTGCCTCAGCGAATGGCGCATCATCGGCAATTATCGTCTTCTCGACTTCACCCTCGTAGTATTTTAAACATTGATGGTAGGTAGACGGAGCTACTATATTCTCATGTATCCAAGGCCTTCCATGCAAGACATTGTATGAAGTCTTCGCATATATCACATGCAGCCATGCACTTGATTGCATATCTTCAATCGTGATTCCCAGCCTGATCGCGCCTATGGCTCTTTTCCCCCATTGGTTGAATCGTTGGATCATCACACAACTTTCTGACAGTTCGTTCATGGGAATACCAAGTTGTTTCACAGTGTGAATTGGAAAAATGTTCACCGAGGATACTCCATCAATGAAAATTTGGTTTACCCCTTCATCACGCATATAGCCAACCAGGTACAATAGGCGGTTATGAGGAGTGTCACCTAGCAGAAGATCGTCACTTGTGAATGTGACTTTTTCCTCACAAGCATCAACTTCTTGAGTAGTGGAGTCGATGAGCTTTTTCGAAGATGGTGCCGACGGTAGGTCATCACTCCTTTCTTTCCCTTCGTCAGTATAGCAACAAGAGGCATCAATACCCCCATGGGAAATCTTCATGCAGAACCAACTTAGTAAAAACTCCTCCAAAGTCACTGGATGTCGTGGCTTTTGAGAGTGGTACACCTCCACTTTAGCTTTCTTTACGTGCTTAATTGGGTTCCATCTCCTAGGTCTTTTCACCATTATCTTTCTTGTTGGTTGTTCCATTGATCCTTTTCATGGGCCCCTTTTGTGGCGCCTACGACGAGTCACCAGCGTCCAACCTTCATCATCCTCAGGTTGACCGTCTTCAACCTTGTAATTCTCCAGTAATTCTTCATTTTTACTTTCTTTGGAACTACATAATTCGTCTGGATTGAATGAGCCAAATATGATAGAGACTTGGTTTGCGCTTGCTTTCTCATCTTCATGCACGATCTTCTTTTCACGAGCCAAGTCCATAACTTTGTCCTTGAAGACAAAGCGCTTCTCCGGAGGGTGGCTCACAAGTCGATGATATTTGCAATAATTTGGGTCATCGATTTTCTCAGATTCATTTGTTCGCTTCATCTCTGGAAGCTCAATGAGATTTAACTCGAGGAGTTCTTCAAAAATAGTCGGCACATCAGAATAGGGGTGTGCATTCGATTTATCGATTTGATTTTGACCCTTATCGATAATTACTTATCGATTATCGATTTGTACATATGCTTATCGTTATCGTTTCAATAAGGTTTTGATTTTTTCGATTTCAATTTATCGATTTTTGGGGCTTATCGATTCGGTTATCGATTACACCAATAATAAAATTTGCGGGGCTCCACCAATAAGAAAATTTGCTAGCTCTAAGCGATGTTGTCATGTTTAGTACCCTTACTTAATATATGTATACTATGTGTAAAACATGTATAAATAGTGGATAGCTAATAGAGATAGATGAATAATCACTACTGTATCATACCAAATGATACTACGATTAATTGATTTAATTCAGGCAGACTAATTATTCTTCAGCTCCTTACCTAACTGACCAAAAGAACTTCTACCAAATTACAATCAACTTACTGAGAGAACCCATTTGGAGATAGAGAATTACCAGATCTGTGGAAGAAACCGAGAAAGGAGGAATTTTGAGTGAAGAAAATTTGAGGCTTCAGCAGTTCATCTCTAAAGGGGCAGGAGGGTAGGGCTGTAGGGGAAAATCTTGAGGCAGAAGCGGCGTGAAGTCGTGAAGAGGAAAGGAAAGAATAGGGTAGGGGAAATTAGAAAATAATAAGGGTAGAGGAAAATGGAAATAATAAGTTAGGGTAAAGGAACCCAAAAAAAAAAATTTATTTCTTATCGATTTATCGATAAATCGATAAGTGAAGTGGACAAAATCGAAATCGAAATCGATAACTCGATAAGAAAATTTTCGGAATCNCATCAGAATCTAGAAATGGGTATTGTTTCTCTTGCATTTCTTTTAGAGTCAACTTTCCACTTGGCTTATCTTGAAACGAAGTGGATTTCATACTCTGCTTCTTGCTCACCTTCGTCGTGAACTTCACAGGTGATGTGTTGACATTCATAGCTTCTTTATTTTCAGATCTCGGTACAAACTTGCTCCATTTTCTGACTTCTTGCTTGTCGTTCCCTTTGCGAGGTTCATAGATGGGCAGCCTTTCATTCCCAGTAGAGGCCATGCTCAATTCTATGTCATGGGCACGAGTTGCAAGTTCTTCAAATGTGCCAGGCTTGATACCTTGCAAGATGTAGCGCAGCACCCAATGCATACCTTGGATGCACATCTCTATGCCAGAAGCTTTACTAAGCATGTCTTTACAGTTGAGGCTTGCATTCCTCCAACGATTGATAAAGTCGATAACTGGTTCACTCTTCCATTGACGAGTACTTGTGAGTTCTATCATACTCACAGTACGTCTCGTGCTATGAAAGCGATTGAGGAATTATTGCTCTAGTTGATCCAAGCTATCAACAGATCCAGCCTCGAGGTTCGTGTACCAATCAAAAGAATTTCCTTTTAATGAGCGGACAAACTGCTTGACAAGGTAATCTCCATAAGTCCCAGCATTGTTACATGTCTCAACGAAGTGTGCCACATGTTGCTTTGGATTGCCTTTGCCATCAAACTGTTGAAATTTCGGAGGTTGATAGCCAGCAGGCATCTTCAACATATCGATACTTGAAGTGTACGGCTTTGCATAGGTAAAGGAGGACTTGGAAGCAACTTCATATTTGTTTTTTATAGTCCCTTCAATAAACTCCTTTAGTTGATTGATTGGAATCATCCCTTCCAAAGAGACTGGAATTTCCTTAGTGGATGCAACTTTTCGTGGGGGAGCATCAATCTCTTGGACTTCTGGGAGCTTGCCAGGTGCATGGGTGGATTCTTCTTCCATCAAGATTCCAACCTATCTGTTAGCTTGTCGATTCTAGCATCTTGATTTTGCATGCACTTGATCAAGCCAGCGATTGCTTCCGTCAAGTTTGCTAACTGCTCCTCCACATATGAAGTGTTTGTTACCATGGCTTGCATGATTATCATGGACGATGGGGAGTAGCATGGATTTTAACACAGATTGATCCTTGATTGGCTCACGCTATGTGGTGTAAGTGGGGAGGATCCATCACTTGAAGTGTCATCATCTTCCTTCCTAGCAGAGTGCTTGGATCCGGAGAGGTCAAGCAGAGCAAGAGTTTTCTTGATCTTTTCAGCAACATCGCTTCCTCCTTCGGGTGCATTTGTGGAAGATCTTGATCCTTTTGAGGATGAAGATCCAAAAACAGGGGTAGATACGGACGACACTTGGGGTGCTTGTTGTCCTAACGAGCTTGCTTTGCTCCTCATAACTGGTCCAAAGCTTCCAAAGNCCTGGAATTGGCAGCCTTGGCGGAAGTTGAACTGGAGTTGATTTTCTTGGAAGCCATTTCGTTGTTCTTGAACTTTGGTGATTGAAAAGTTGAGATGAGAGGTTGAGATTGTCCCACTGGGCGTGCCAGAATTTGTTTGCAACAAATTATATGTGATAAAAAAATAAACTGCAACCACAATATAAATATGAAGAAACATAATTTGTTGATAAAATAATGCGGGTACAATTCTGTTTGTCCCCTTGATTCTTCTTTCCTGATTATCTCCGTGATTCGAGGGCTAGAGCAGCGTATTTCTCGAACGTAGTACGATGCAGGCTTTCATGGATTTATTTGATATCCATGAAGTATGTTGTGGATCTTCTTGAATTATTTGATTATCAAGAATTATCCGGCCGCTTCTTGATCTCTTTGTGAATATCCCGTGAGTTTATGGGATTTTCAAGATGATCTCCATTTTTTTGAGATGCTTCTTCAAGGGAATATGTATCCCTTTATATAGGTGGAGTTAGGGTTTAGGGTAGAGTAACCTCCAAGAAACCCTAATAGACTTCTAGGATGTCAAGAGTTCTGTAGTATCTTTAACTTAAGATTTGGCTTGATCCCTTAAAATTTTGATGTCTACAAATGCCCCTACTTCAAGTTTGTCGGGGTGTAGGCTTGCCGAAACTTTAAGATGAGACTTGAAGTACTCGACCATCGCAAATGGTTTTGAAACTTGGAGTTTTCGAAGGAGAAAGAGATGAAGGGCAGAACTGGTCCCACTGGGCGTGCCAGAATTTGTAGACAATAAATTGCGTCGAGAAAATAAAATCAAGACCGAAAATATTGCAATAATCGTAGTATTTTATTTCGAATATTTGAGTGTTACAATCTCTATGAATCCTCTGATTCTTCCTTCCAATAGTAAATAAATTCAAAGGCCTTTGATCTTGATCTTGAATCAATATTTGTTATCACGAACGATGATCTTGTTCTTGAGCTTGAGCTTGATTGGTTGAACTTGACCTTGATTCGTTCTTCATTCTTGATCTTGAACTTGATTTCTTGAAGCTTGTAGAGAAATTTGTTGCGTTTGATCCACGAGCTCTCTCTTGCTTGTTGTTATAACTTCTGGTCCCTTTTTTGAGTTATGAAGATCCATATTTATAGTTGTGGAAGGGAGGAGTTGTGGTAAGAACAAACTCTTTCCGACCAATCAAATTGAAGTGTGACATGGCCGCATTTGATTGGCCAGAACATGTCACTTGCACACGTGGCGTGATTTCATTGGCCTTTTAATGTGACTTGGCATGCCTTGTCATTTTGACATGTGCCATGATCCCATTGGCTCTTCTGTTTGATTAGGCATGCCACGTCATTTGACACGTGGGCATCTTTTTGGGCCTTTAGGAAAATGACATTTTTGGCCTAATGAAATGGGCTAATCGCTTTAGCCTAATTAAATAGGTCAGCCCAATGGTGTAAGACTTATTTATTTAATCCATATATATTGGACTTAATTCAATTATATTAGCCCATAATATTTATTTGGACTAGTATATTTATAATATAATCCAAATTATTTATTGAATTTGAATTCAATAAATTTTATATGCTTACACACTGATTCATGAGCTTAGCAATCTATCTTTATGTCATGGTCCGATACAACGTGAGGTCGAACCTTGACCTGTCACCCCGCTCTCGATTAACCATACAAAATTGGGGAAGCTTGATTTTGGCCGTATACAAAAAGGTTGGCACATATAAATATATTAAAATTAAGAAAGAAGGCCACCATATATATCTTCAAAATATAACAAATTAAGAATCTCAGTAGCACCAATTTTAATTTTATTAATTATCTGGCTACTAACATAATTAGGTGTCTCCTCCCTTAATAATTTCATGAAGATAAAGCAAGGCGTTACGTATTTCCACTCAAAACTCACAACTGTGCCTATTGACTGGTCAAAAAGAGGCACATACTAGAATAACAGTGAATTTGAAATCATCACCAAATATACCTAGCTAGTGGGACATTCCTATATTAAAGTATTGTCCCATGCGACTTGTCAAATTAGCACACAATTAAGATTGTCAAATTATTTTGATGAAACCTGAAAGTCACTATTTCAACAGCATACAATTAACCATCTATGTCACTCATACGAAATAACTCAATCCCTTTTAGCTACATACATAGAGAAGAAAAAAGTCAAAAAAATTATTTCTATCATCATTAGATTGCTTAAAGAAAATTAGAAATAAATATATCTAAATGAACATATACATATAAAAAGGAGGATGGGAATGTGATGAATGAAGTGGCAACATAAATGGGGAAATCAAGTTGGTCATTCACCAATCCCATGAAAGTTGAAACTTATAGTGATTACAATGATTAGCTCAATATATAATTGTATGAGGAACAAATTTCAACATATATACCATAGTTAGACATTCACACAATAGCCAAAAAAGAAGTGATTTGTTAAATCATACTCACTTTTTGTGGGGCAACCCCATTCCTCCTTGCTTTTTGAAAAGAGGCAAACAAATAGAGTTTGAAAGTCTGAGTAAGGTTGTGTTGGAATTCGGAAAAGAAAAATAAAGGTGGAGAGGATCATTTTCTTGATTCCTTTCTCACTTAGGTATTTGGTCCACATACAATAAATAGAGCTAGTTAAAAAAAAAACTTTATTATATTAATATATGTGCTGTTTAATTTCTTGATGTATTAGCTGTAAATCTTGCACTAACTAAGGAGCATTTCACTATCTCTTTACGGAAAAAGTTTCATACACTCGATGTTAATTTATATTAAGTTACGAGAAATCTTTGTATGCATCAAACTCATGTCCATTTAGTTGTATCTTCATATTTTTTTCACATAGTTAAACTAATTTGAATAGTAGTAATTATCTCTTGGTCGCTGCTTTTTTACGTATTTTCTTTGGAATTTACCATTCTCCAACATGAAGCATTAGCAAGTTCTAGCGCAACGCAACATCCTTGTTTTGTTTTTTCAATAATTTTTCGTGGCTCCCGAAATACTGCACAAACTAGTCTACTGCTACATGGAGGAACACGGCGCTATATTATGAAACCTAACTAGGAAGATAATGCAATTATTAGATGTTGTTTGGAATAGGTTATTATTATTAATTATTAGGGTTATGGACATGTATTAAGTACTAAATTTGAACAAAATGGAGAAGGAGATCACTACTTTATGTTTGACTTGACCAATTATATGTCTGAAACACTTGTCTATACAAAAGCTTTGGTTTTGGTTTTGATTTTGGTTTTGGTTTTTCAAAAACAGAAACTCCTTTTGTAGCTTCTAGGGACAGGGTTTCAAAAATCGGTTAGGGAAAAAGTTGTTTGTTTTGGATTAAGAGATTATCAAATGAAAAGTATTCTTGTCAATCTTTTCGTGAAACCTACATTTCGTTTCCTTTTGGTTTCCAACTAAGTTTCCTAGTGCTACTTCAATATAAAAGTAAAAGAAATTAAAGAGCAAGTATTAACAGCAGATTCAATAGCATTGGGCCATATTGTTCATGAACTCCAAAACAATAGAAAATAGAGCATTGTGTACGTAGAGTATCACGCCAAAAACGAGCACAACAAAACCTTAAGATAGTCATACCGTTAGCTTACTTCTTTTTAATTGAAGATTTGACATGTAGTCTCTCGCAAAGGTTTAATAGTTTTGTACAATTTAACATAATCAAATGAAATATATATATATATATATATATATATATAATACTTTCACGGGCTATGTTTAGTTTAAGTGGTCGAATAGGCGGGCGGCTATTAGGTTAATTCTTTTTAAATAAATGAGAAAAATCTTACTCTATTCCTTACGTGAATGTTGAACCTTCGGAATTATGCATCAGTGGGGCCAGGCCCAACAATTTTAGGCCCAATATTTGTTTTATCAACAGGTCCACAATCCAAAAGGGTCCACACAATTGGGATGTGGACGGGTCTAGAAGCCCATAACGTATTCCAGTTATTGTGAATTGAGAACAATTCGGACCAAAAGACGAGACGAATTCTTAATTTCCTACTATATTAATTGTCGGTCGGGACAGCCACGTGCCAAACGCATATTCTTTATTTAAATACTCATGGATATCACTTGTATGTCATGTGAAATTTTTTGACTAAGGTCCACGACTTGAATGTGGCTTATAGCTCTATCACATCACATATGTAAAGATTATATATAAATAATGTGTATCAGCTACAAAAAATAAACAACAAATTCAACCGACTATTATGTAAAAGATCCCTTTATTTACTTTAAAATCAATTTGCGCTTAGTTGGAGAGGTCTACTTGGTCCAATGGACATTTTCTTCTTTTCCTATGTTAATTTTATAAGTAAATTTAAAAAAACACTGACATTTTCAGCAAGCGCCATTTGATCATTGTCTCACATTTGATCTCTTACGACTTGTATGGCAGAGTTCATTAGCCGTGTTTTGTTAACGACTCAGATTCTTTGAAACCTAGGCAGATATATGCAATCCTGTAGATAATCTGAGCCATGAGGAACGAATTTGTGTGGAATGGTAAAGTTCCTCCTCTTACTCCGAATTTTTACGTGACGGGGGCACATTATTCTGTTCAACCCGTGACTCCTAAAGGCTCTTAGTGTTCAGGGTGTCAACTGCTTCAAATTAATCATTTTCAAGGTATATACACATATATATATAGGATTTCATCCGAAATTTATGGGGTCCGGTGACCCCTCACCCATACACATGAGTCCGCCTCTGCTCTTACTTATGTGTTGTTCGAAGTTGTGAACTTTTTAAGCAAATGGAAAATTGCCATGACTGAAAAGCGATTGGGATGTCTGGTGAGTGCTTTCACTCGGGTTATGGCATCGTCTTAGTCTAAGCCTTCACATGGGATCTGGAATTACTATATAGATTCAGTTGTCTTCCTTACTTCGAGTTGCAGTGGAATAGGAGTTTGTTGTGCGTGATTCAACATGCCAGTTTGTGGGTGTAGCTTCTTCTGTTTTTTGAGGTTGCATCAATACTAGGCATGCTGAAATTATGGGTTTATGTTTTTCACTTGGCTAGTTGATTCAACATTTTAATGGTTCGGGTATAGTTGAATATGATGCCCAAAAAATTTATGCTTTCTTATAACTTCTAATGTAAAATGCTAAGCCCACTAAGTCATATAGAATGAGTGTTTGACATACATCTAAAGTATGTGTAACATATATTATTATATGTATACATACATTTTTAATTATATATCTAATTGACTTGGACTTTTGCCACGACCCAAAATTCGCTATAGGTGGTTATGACGCCTAATGCCGTTGTCAGGCAAGCCAACGGTGATTCATCGACTTAGTTACACATTTTATTACTCTTGAAATCATAATTTACATTAATTAAATAGTATAAAATAAAATTTGCAGGGTGAAATGATAATAATTACGTGAACTACCATACTAAACATCCAGTAGGAACCCCCAAAACCTGGTGTCACAAGTGCATGAGCATCTATTAAAGAGCACAATAATAATAGAACATCCGTCTGAAATACAAATCAGACAGGGATTATAAAGAACTCTAATGGAGACTTTGTATGTTGCATGTCTTAACAAGGAAGTGCCGCTCACCGTAAAGTCCCCGCAAAGCCGCGCCTCTTCACCTAGAGGACCACCAGAAATATATATATATACACACACACACCCACACACACACACACACCTGCACAATAAATGCATCATGAGTATGTAAATCAACGCGTACCCATTAAGTATCTAGCCTAACCCCAGAGAAGTAGTGACGAGGGGTCGACACCGACACTTACTAGTGGTCCAATAAGACAGATACAGTAAGAAGTAAACAGATATGTGGCAGAGTAAATAAACAAGTATAAATACGAGGTACAATCCTCCTCTCAATAATAAACTCAAGCTCTCAATTAGTGGTTACCTCCTCAACCGGAGTATCTATATAATGGATCTCACCAGATAGGTCATCATAATTCAAATCAGGAAAACTCACAAATACACTAGTTTTTTGTCAATCAATACGGAAGATTTCATAAGAGTATTTTATAGAAATGCCGAGGTGTACGGCCCGATCCCATCATATTGTGTGCACTACCGTGGGTCGAACGACACGAACCATAGATGCATCTATTATACCGTCGAGGCGAATGACCCACTCTCATAAGAGTGTGGTACATAATGCTGCCGAGAAGAAAGGCCCGATCCCATTAGAATAAGAAGTTTTAAGGGGTACTTGACCCCACTCACAAATAAATGTGTGAGTTATAAATTTGTAAGGAGAACCTTTCGATGAGAATGCATAGCGCGGGAAAAATCCGTAACAGGAGCACAATTATTTTGCGGCTAATCATAAAGTTTGTCAAATCTCTACAATGGAAAGTCTATCACTCTATGCAAGTCTAGTCTCAAGTTGTAACGTAAAATGAAGAAATTTAATAGGCAAGTAACAATTTACATGGTGCAGTTATAGCATGGTTGGAACCTAAGTCTATCCGGATATAACATGAATCTAGCTATATATGGACTCTCGTCACCTCGTGCGTATGTAGCCCCCCAACAAGTAGCACATATCAAATACATCACCTACGGGTAGTTTCCGTCTCACAGGGTTAGACAAGAGACTTACCTCACTTCGAAGTTCCATAACCGGCTCCAAAGCCTCTCTAAAACCTCAAACTGATGCCCGTAGATCTAAAACTAGTCAAACAATGTACAAACCAATCAAAATATACACCAATACGTATAATTTAATAATTTAACAATTTGTAACAGTTCCCAACTCCATTCGAAAAGTCAATAAATTCAACCCTCATGCCCACGTGCCCGTCTTCCGAAATTATTCGAAGATAAACCTTACCCATAACATTACGGACCCAAATATATGATTTATTCCCAATTTTATGTCCAATTTTGTGGTAGAATCCAAAAATACCAATTTCTGGGTTCCTTTCAAAATCTCACAATTTTTATTAAATTTCATGTTTAAATCCACATATAATCCATGTATTTCACTAACATTATGTGGGGATAACTTACCTTGCAATGGTTGATGAAAATCTCCCCTTGAAGCTCTCCAAAAATCCCCCAAGCCAAGAGAGAATGAAATAAAATGGGCAAAATCCCGTATAAAAATCAAGTTTGCCCAGCGCTGCCTCGCATCTACGGTCTCATAGTCGCTTCTGCGACAACCGCTTTTGCGACATCAAGCTCGCACCTGTGAGAATCCAGCCAAGGTCGTCAACTGCATCTGCGACCCCTCCAACGCTTCTGCGCACCCGCTTCTTCGACGCCTCATCCGCAGGGTGCGGTTCTGCTTCTGCGAACACTCGACCGCATCTGTGGTCCCAGCCTTCCCCATCAAAATCCGCTTCTGCACTAGCCTGGCCTCTTCTTCGGAGTTGCGTCTGCGGCCCTTTTCCGCAAGTGTGATTGCATCAGTACTCAGTCCGTTGAGAAATTCAATCAAGCTCCAAAGTGATTCGTAACTCGTCTGATACACACCCGAGGCCTCCGCGACCCCGTCCGAAATTACTAACAAGTCCCAAAACATGAAACGAATCTTCTGTAGGCCTCAAATCACACCAAACAACATCAAAACTATGAATCGATGATAAAAATCTTTCTTTAAACTTTTAACTTCCAAACTCCGATGAACGCGTCCGAACTATATCAAAACATTCAGGAATGACGCCAAACTTTGTGTGCAAGTCACAAATCACAATACAAACCTATTTCAAGGCTCGGAACCCCTAACGAACATCGATAACTTCAAAATCTATTTCAAACCAAACTTATGAAATTCTAGAACTTTCAAAATGCCAACTTTCCATAATAGGCGCCGAAATGCTCCTGGACCACCCGAACACACGCCCAAGTCCGAGATCACCATATGAACCTATTGGAACTTTCAAATCCCAGTTTCGAAGTCGTTTACTCAAAACTCAAATATTAGTCAACCCTTCCAATTTAAAGCTTCCGAATTGAGGATTTTCCTTCCGAAATAACTGCGAACTTTCCGAAATTAAATTTCTACCGCATGTACAAGTCATAAAACATGAAGTAAAGCTACTCGAGGCCTCAAATTATCGTAAGACATGCTAGAGATCAAAATGACCGATCGGGTCGTTATAGACTTAGACATGGACTTTGGGCTTGGGCGCAGTCAGGTCGGACCTTTAAATAAAGGTTTTATTTATGTATTTATCTTTTTGGAGCAGTTTCTGATTATTTAAAATTCAAATTTTAATTTTAATTTTAAATAGAAGTGACATAATTGTTCGCATAGGAATGTGACTTTTCTGAAAAGTCTTCTCTTGAGTTCTATAAATACAAGGACACCGCAAGAGAAGTGATATTCAATTTGCACGTATAACTCTGGCCTTGTTGTATCCTGACAGAGAATTTCTTGTAATCCACTAGAGAATATACTGCAAATCTTTTGAAAGATAGTGATCTAATGACTCAAAGTTATACTTCTCCTTTAATCTTCTGTAAGTTTTCTAACAATTTTGAAGAGATATTATGTTATGGAGAAATTTATGTATGTTGTAGAGAAACCAAAAGAGTTCATCAAACTAGATTAGTTTTATGGATCTAACTTCACTCGCGATAAGGACAAGATGATCTTCTTGCTTACTGCTCTAAAGATATTTTACGTCATTGATCCACTTTTGCCTGCAATATCAAAGAAGATTCAGAAGATACCAAAGCAGAGAGGAAAAAATGCCAAGATGATGAATTGTTCTGCTGAGGACACATTCTGAACACTTTGACATATCGACTCTATGATTTGTATTCAAATCTAAAATCACCAAGATAAATCTGGACAACATTGCAGACCGCATATGAAAATGAAAAACGAGGTATTGATAAATTTCTATCCTTACAATACTTTGAATTTAAAATGATTGAGACAAATCCCATTATGGATCATATTCATGAACTACAAATCTTAGTTTCAAAACTAAGTGATCTTGAAGTTAAATTTTCGGATGCACTTCAAATATGTGACATACTCTCGAAATTGCCTTCTTCTTGGAATGACTATAGAAAAAAATCTTGCATTTTTATGATAAATTAACGGTAGAACAATTTTGATCTCACCTTCAAAATAAAAGTGAAACTCGTGCTCGTGAGCTATTATCCAACCTTCGAGTTCCACTGTTACTTTTGTTAATCAGAATGATACAGGAGATGAAAACAAAAATATAAAAGTTTCCAACAAACCTCATTTTAAGAAACGGAATGATTTAAAGTGTCATCATTGTGGGAATAAAGGACATAAGATTCGTGACTGCGGGTTTAAGAAAGCAGGAATTAACTTCAACTATGGGAATTCTGAAAATTCTGGAAACTCAAGAAATTCGGGAAAGTACGAGAAAGCAAACACGGTGAAAAATTCATCTCAAAGCTTGGTTGTAATGGTTTCTGCAGTACCATGTAGTATGATCACAGAATTAAACATGGATGGTACTTAGATTAAGAGTCAAGACTGGTGGTTGGGTTCTGGTGCCCCAGTTCATGTCTGTTATGAAAAGAATATGTTCAAGACCTATGCAGAAGTAAAGAAACACGAGAAGGTTCTGATGGGCAACCATGTGACCGCAAATATTGCAGGAAAGGGAAGTGTTAAGATAAAATTTCACTTCTGGGCAGAAGTTAACATTGCTAAATGTATATCATTTTCTCGACATGAAGAAGAACTTGATGTCCGCTAGTTTTCTGTCTAAGAGAGGCTTCAAGATAGTCATAGAATCTGATCATGTAATAGTAAATAAGAACGATATCTTTATGGAAAAGAATACAATTGTAATGGCATATTTAAATTGAGTATTAATAAAATAAAATTATGTTTCTGCTTATATTGTTGAGTCTGATTCTTTTTATGGCATGCTAGATTAGGACATTTAAATTTTGGTTCTTTAAAATATATGTCTAGAAATGGTTACATATCATGTAAAACTGAACATGTAGGGAATATGAAATTTGCATACAAGCAAAAATGACAAAGAAATCAGTTTGTAAGTTGAAAGATTTTAAGAATTATTAGACTTGGTACACTCTGACACATGTGAATTAAGTGGTGAACTAACTGGAGGAGGAAAAAGATATTCATCACTTTTATAGATGACTTCTCCAGATTTACATATGTTTATTTACTTAGAACATAAGATGAGGATTTTCAAAAGTTTAAGGAATATAAGTCCGTTGTAGAAAATCATAAAGGCAGAAAAATAAAAATAATTCGGAGTGATAGGGGCGTAAAATATTTTCCTACTGAATTTAATAAGTTTTGTGAATAGCATAGAATAATACATCAAACAAGTGCTCCCTATACACTACAACAAAATGGATTGGCTGAAAGAAAAAATAGAACTTTAGTGGACATGGTTAATGCTGTGATTTTAAATGCACACTTACCACATAATTTAAGGGGTGAAGCACTATTAATTGCATGTTATATTTTAATAGGCTAACTTCAAAAGGTATGCATATTTCGCCTTATAAGATTTAGAATGGTAGAAATCAATTTAAATTATTTCAAAGTACGGAGTGTATATCTTATTATAAGGTTCCTGACCATCATAGAACAAAATTGGGGCCTAAAAGAATTAAAATATTTTTATAAGATATGCACAACATTCAAAAGCATATAGATTGTTATATTTAGAATCTAATACTATCAAATTTGTAGAAAATAGTTTATAAAGGATACTATGGATGATCATTTAGTTGAACCAAATCAAAGTGGTGTTGGTGTGAGTAAGAGGTAACACTTAAAAATTGTTAACAATGAGAAAAGTGACAATACTCAATTAGAACCTAGAGGAAGCCAAAGTATTAGAAAAGAAAAAAATCTTGATTCCGATTTTATTTATTCAGATTCTATAGCTTGTGGAAGGAGATTAAATATTTGTATGTTATAAAATGCCTATCTTGTTTAATGTAGAAGGTGACCCAACAACATTCCAAGGATCTATGGCTTCGAGGGATGTTGCTTTTTGGAAAAAGGCCATCAATGATGAAACAGTCTCTATAATGTCCAATAACACATGGATTTTAGTTGATTTGCCTCCTGGGTCTAAGCTTATAGGTTGTAAATGGGTATTCAGAAGAAAATATAACACAGATGGTTCTATACAAATGTTTAAAGCAAAACTAGTTGCTAAAGGCTTCACGCAAAAAGAAGGCATTGACTACTTTGATACATGTGTTGTCGTAGCTAGAATAACATCTATAAGAGTACTTTTATCTTTGGCATCTGCATATGGTCTGTATGTATATTAAATGGATGTTAAAACTGCATTCTTAAATGGAAACTTGAGTGAAGAGATTTATATAAAACAACTTGAAGGATTTGTTCTTCCTGGAAATGAACATAAAGTTTGTAAGTTGATTAAGTCTCTTTATGGATTGAAACAAGCACCAAAGCAGTGGCTTGAAAGATTTGATAGTATAATACTATCTAATGGATTCCTATATAATCATGCCGACAAATGTATTTACTCCAAATTCGTAAAAGAATATGGAGTTATCATTTGTCGTTGTGTTGATGATATGTTGATATTTCGTACGCATAGGTTTGAAATTTCTGAAACTAAGAAGTATTCAATTTCAATTTTTAAGATGAAAGACTTGAATGAAGTTGATACTATCTTAGGTATCATAGTTAAAAGAACTGTAGATAATAAAATGACTTTATCACAGGCCCATTATATTGAAAAGATACTTAGCAAGTTTAATCATTTGAGCAGAAGAGTCTAACACTTTGTATGACTCAAGTGTCAAATTAACTGGAAATTTGGGAAGAACAACGTCTCAAATAGAGTATGCAAGTGTGATAGACAGTATGATGTATGCAATGCATTTCACTAGACCTGTTATAGCATTTGTAGTTTGTAAACTTTGAAGGTTTAACTAGTAATCCAAGTAATGACCATTGGAAAGTGATAATAAGAGTACTTGGGTTTTTAAAAAGAACAAAGCATTTGGGTATTTGGTATCGTGGTTTTCCTATCGTATTGGAAGTAGGGGTGGGCATTCGATATTTCGGTTCGGTATTTTGGTATTCGATTTATAAATTGTGTATACCAAATATCGTACCAAAGTATTTTGGTACGGTTCGGTATTTTTTATTTTGGTTCGGTACGGTTTCGATTTGATACATATTCATGTGTACTGCTAAATTCTAAGAGCCTAAGCATTAAGCAAGCAGAAGCAACCTAGATGCAATACTTGAAAGGGAAAAGAAGTAAATAAATTATCACAACAAGCTAAGATAATTTGGTTTTTACATCTTCCAAAACTGGCTAGAATGAAAGAGCAGGATTGGTCATTCCATGTTTGGCATTTATTGATTACTAGGGGAAATTAAGCTGAAATTTTTCTCTTGAATTTATACTGAGAATCTATCAAAGTATCTTGTATAAATCTGAACAAAAGAACACATGTTTACTGACAGAAACTAAGTGACAATACTAAGTATAGATGGAGAAACCTAAACACTTTCCGATTAGGTGGAAATCTCAGACTATTAGTAAATTTTCAAATGATGAAAAGAATACTATCAGGTTTGTGAACCAGCAGTTCTAACAACAAAAAATGAGCAAAATCTTCGTCTAACTTACAAATTTTTTCTGTCTATAAACAGAAATACTTCAAGATAACTTAATAGAGTACAAAAAATCCTCAGGGCCAAGCATTACCAAGGAGTTTTGAAATTCCTTTCGATGTCAACACTTTTTTCGTGAATCCGCCGTGCAGAAACCAAGCAAAGTTTTTTAGAAATTCTTGTCTGCCTCTAAGCAACTAAGCCTAAGGGTAAGGGATTAGGGAATTAAGGTTTTTGAACTTTTGGGGTGTGGTCTTAAAGGTTATTGGGCTAAAAAATAAAATAAAGTTGGGTTTGGACTAAAAGTTTTGGTATTTTGGTATACCAAAATACCGAAATATCAAAAACTCAATACCGTATACCGTACCAAAAATACCGAAATATCGTAATTTCTGTACATAAATAAATCGAAATACCAAAAAACCGAAACCGAGATACCAAATTAATTCGGTTCGGTTCGATTTGAAATTCGATTTTCAGATTTTATGCCCATCCCTAATTGGAAGGATATTCTAATGCGAGTTGGATTACAAATGTTAATGACAGAAAGGGTACTTTAGGTTGGATATTCACTTTAGGGGGCGGTGCCATTAGTTGGGAATCCAAGAAACAAACTTGTATTTCTCATTCTACAATGAAATCTGAATTTATTGCATTAGCAGTTGCTGAAAAAGAAGTGGAATGGATGAAAAACATATTACTAGTGATGTAAACTAAGAGTCCACCAAACTGGTTCTCTATCAATTCTAACAGAATGCACACACACACACCAGTAAGTAAATGACACAATAATATTTTACGTGGAAAACTCCCAGCTCACGAGATTAAAAACCACGACCTACACTCGTAGGCTTTTAACTTTACTAACCGAGCAAACTTTAGATTACAACCTACTGTAATCTAGGAATTAAACTCTTAATCCCTCACCTACTTGCAATAACTCTATTGCAAGCCTCTTTGTAATAACTCTATTACAAAGCTCACCACTTTGACTAACTCTAGCCAAAACACAAAGATACGGTTTTATGGAATTACACAAGATATCCTACATAATGATTATAACTTAGTTGAGTATGAATTACAAGTAAATAACACTAACAAAGACACAACAATACTAAGGACATACGATAAACTCAGCGATGGGATCTAGTCCTTTGTTCTGTTGCTACTTTGTTCTTCAAGCCTTGGAGTCAATGAAAGGCGGCAACACAATTGAGAGAGACACTTAATGATTTAGGGTTTGGAAGTGTATGTTTTCCCTTGCCTCATGTTGGTAATATATAACTGAGGTCATTGGGATGATGCAAGCAAGTATCCGATACAAGGTATGCTCCATAAAGTGATTGTTTCACTATTGCATGTATAGTGAAACAGTGCAGCGACTTTAACAGTTGTAAGGAGTTGACTTGTACTGTTATCGGAGGAACTGATAGACATTTGTTCCCTCTGCCGTTTCTTCGACTGATCGTTTTGGAACTTGTGCCAGACTTGTGACTTGTTGTTCTGAGCACTTTGAGGCTATATAACAGGTTCCCTATCTGGTTCTGATATGAAGTTTGTTAAATTATCAAAATACAAAATGCACATAACTTATCAATTTTCCCCTTTTTGATGATGACAAACTTATAATTGAAGTTCCCCCTGAGAACCAGATCTCTATACAATTTACCCCGCAAAAAAAAAAACTTTGTTCCCCCTGAGAACCTTTTCCTCTTTTTGTCCCCCTTCAATTTTCTTCCCCATTTTGGCATCATAAAAATAATATATGCAAGGAAACACAAAAAGAAGTCCAGCAAAGTTAACTCGTGCCACATGTGTGCACACAACATAGCTAAAAAATAGAGCACAAGAGTATATCATGCATAGCAAAAGACTGAGATGCTCATTAATTAATATGAGGAGAAAACAGAGGCAGTAACACCATTGTTACAAAACATCCACACAAAACACAAACTTAAAGTACGAGCCATAACAATAATAAGCCAAAAGGACACTGTGGTTAAGACAAACATCGTTAAACTAGACATTGAGAAGGGAACTATTTAAGGGTCACTGGAAGAGGGAGGGAATGATGGGGAGGCAAGGGCTTTGAGAAGAATATCCACTCGAGCATTTACAGACCGCTGCTCGTTTATCAGCTGCTCTTTCTGGTCCTCAACCTGTTTCCCTGGGTCTCCATTTTTTGCAGTCAAGCGGGCAACCTCTACGCCGTGTGCACTGCTAGAACCAGGTTCCTCCTTATCTTGACTGAAATGCCCCTCAAGAATGGCATTCCTAGCCTTCAGCCTCCTTATTTCCTCGTTAGCAGCAGTCTGTGCATCAATTAACTGAGAAATAGTAGAATTGCTGTCAACACCCCCTTCTTGTCGATATATTCACATTTCTCCAAGGTTGTCATTGAGAAAGTTTACTTTTTCCCACTGCTGCTCTACCCAAAGGGAATTTGAATAATTCAAACACTCTAGTGAGCAAGAACCCATAAGGTAAACCATGGTGGAGCGTCCTTGAAGTCTGCCACCTTTTTCATATGTTCAATCATGATACCGGGCATATTGATGGTAGCGTATGCATCCAGTGCTTCCATGAGTAACATGTCCGCTTTTGAATTAATGGAGCGCCTTTCTCCGCGTGGAAGTAAGACCTTGTTCACCATTTCAAACATAAACTGACACTTTAGAAGAAGGGTCTTCTTTTGCACTCGTTCCCCTTGCTGAACAACCTGAGCTTTTAGAATGACCTTTCTAAAGTCAGGGGAACATGTCCCTTCAATAGATGAGAGCACCTCAGTGGACACACCCAAGATTCTTCCTAAAGCATCTTCGTCATCACAAAATCCACTCCATTAACCTTCAAGTAGATATTTTCATCTTCCACAATAAACAAATTTGCATAGAAATTGTGAACCTCCTTTTTATAAACCTACTCTGAATGGTAAACAAATGAGTCCACTTCTGAAAATCACAGATTGCAACCAACTATCTCATGCCTGACATTTCAAGAATGTCAGTGTCAAATGCTCTGACCCACAATACCCTTTGCTTCTTAAGGTTTTCTCTTCTTTCAACCTATAACACATCCACTTTTTCTTTCTTGGAGGAACCACATTCCTCTTTTTCACTTGCCTTCGTCTTCTGAAACTTCTTCACACTTTTCTCCTTCTTTTCAGACTTACTTTTCTTAGTAAACTCCTTTTCTTCAATACTCTTCTCTTTATCAAGCTCCACCTCTTTCACAGACGATCCTCTCTTGGGCTTTGTATGCACAAATTTCTTAGAGGATTTACAAATCAAGGAAGCGGATTCCTCATTCACCCGTTCATCTCTAACATTCACAATGTTTGCCGGAGTCACATCCTCCTCATTCACTAACTTTCCCCCTTTCACAAGACTTCTTCTTTTTTTTTCCTCCTCGTTTCTCTTCAAAGCACTCTCAAGAGCTTCTTGCTTCTGCTGCCTAGTAGTGTGTCTTTTAAGAATGAGATCTTTGGGAATTTCCCTACCACTTCTTGCAGCAATAAAACTTGCCATAGTCACATCATCATAGTCTTCTTCAATGTTATCATTTTCCTCTTCAGACAAATGTCTCATCTCAGGAATAGCAAAATCTAATGGCACTGCATCAAAGTGAGGAGAAGGAGTAGGGTCAGTACTGACCAGGGGCTCTTTTGAATAGCATGGGGTTTCATCCCAAGTAGGAGCAGAGTGCTCTTCTTGGGCAGAAGGAGCATGTCACTCTATTGTCTCCCCTGTAGTACTAACTGGTACCAAGTTGTCATGAGGCACCAGTTCCCCATCTCCAACTCCATTTCCTTATCCTTCCTCTTGAGACCTAGCGGTCACATCACCACACCCATACTCCTCTAACCAACCCTTCATCGGTAGCAATAAGTAGCATATTCTCTATAGCTTATCTCTCACTCACACCCAATAGTGTAGAATCAGTTGATGTAAGATGAGCATTACCTGTCGGAGAGGCAACATTCAGATCAAACATTGGAGCAGGCACTTCTGATGCTTCACCACTACCAGCAACATCTTCTTGGGCTACAGAGACTTCCCCAACTTGCTGACTTGATACCTATGGTCCCTTCGTCCAATATTTCATCGTCTGCCATTTTTTCGGTGAAGCAGAGGGAGAGGTTGTAGTGAAAAACCTTTTGGGGTTTGATTTTTGCGACTACAATGAGAATCAGAACTCGATGGGGTTGGAGAAGAAATAGTGGGTGGTTGTTGGTCTGAGTTGGGGTCTTTACTAGGTGACAGTTGAGATTCAGGCTCAAGTTGTAGTGCTTTGTGAGATGAAGATGCATTAGGAATGACACTGGTAACACTTGAAAGCTCTGGATTCTGGGAAGACATAGTGAATTTTGGAAGTAAAGACACGAGAAAGAGAGGGTTTTTGAGGGAATAAAGAGGTTTGATGGCTTTGATGTAGTCAGTTATGAGAAATGGGTGCAACGAACTGGGTAGACGGGTCGTTTTGTAATGGGTGTGACGCTTGGGCTTTAAAGGGATGAGAGGAAAAGGCGGACAAATTTAATGATATGGCACTTTTATAGCCGTTTAAAATGTGCATTACTGTAAAAGGAACTACTAACCTGAGTCAAGAGAACCAGGTTCCATGGCTGAGTTTTGTAAATATGAGCCTCATCATTTTACCAAAATGCAATATCATTAGTTGCATATTTACTCAGTAGTTTCCATGCGTGTTTACCTGTAACGGTATATAAATGAGTTTAGAAATTGCTAGAAAACACTTTTTAGTAGTTTACCTATTCATTCCTTCATAGCCAATCATTGAGAGACATGGTGCTCAGTTTAATTTTATAAGTCCCAACGCCAGTCGATTCTTTTCAAAGTGCTCTCTGCTCAATGCTTTGGTGAAAATATCAGCTACCTGGTCCTCTGTATTTCAAAACTTCATGCAGATGAGATCTTTTTCAATATTATCCCTGAAAAATTGATTTTGCACATCAATGTGCTTTGTCCTCTTATGCTAAACCGAGTTCTTTGACATATTGAGAGCATTTTTATTGTCACACAGTAATGGAACACAATTAGAAAATACACCAAAATCTTCCAGTTGTTGCTTGATCCACAATAGTTGAGCACAACATGAAGCAACTGCTACATATTCAGTTTCTGTAGTAGAAAGATCCATAGAGTTTTGTTTCTTTGTACCCCATGAAATCAAGCATGATCCTAGAAAATTTTCCCCCTATATGATCTCTTTCTATCCACCAAATAATCAGCATAATTAGCACCAACATACCCAATTAAGTCGACATTGTCTGCTGAAGGATAGTAGAGGACCAGGTCCTTTGTTCCTTTGAGATACCTCAGAATTCTCTTGGTAGCTTTCAGATGAGACTCCTTTAGACTTGATTGGAATGTAGCACATAACCCCACACTAAATACAATGTCAGGTCTGCTAGCTGTGAGATGCAAGAGTGAACCAGTGATACCTCTATACATGGTTTCATTTATAGGAGAACCAGGTTCATCCATGTCCAAACGAGTGGTAGTGGCAATAGGAGTATCAATAGTCTCTGAGCTTTCCATATCAAATCTCTTCAGAAGCTCTTTAATGTATTTATGTTGACTTATCATTGTTCCCTTAGAGGTTTGCTTAACTTGTAGTCCTAGGAAGAAGTTCATTTCTCCCATCACGCTCATCTCAAACTCGCTTCCCATAATCTTGGCAAACTCTTCACATAAGGAATAATTTGTTGCACCAAAAATGATATCGTCAACATAAACTTGCACAGTCAACTGGTTCCTCTCTCGTTTTTTCAAAAAGAGAGTGTTGTCAATATTCCCTCTTGTAAAGCCATTTCTAGAAGGAACCTGGACAACCTTTCATACCATGCACGAGGGGCCTGTTTTAAAACATGTAGTGCCTTGTCGAGCTTGAATACATGTTCAGGATGCTCATGACATTCAAAACCAAGTGGTTGTTTTGACAAAGACTTCTTCCTTTAAATAACCATCCAGAAATGCACTCTTGACATCCTTTTGGAACAATTTGAATTCCACATGAGATGCAAAGGCAATGAGAATTCTGATGGCTTCCATTCGTGCAACTGAAGCAAAAGTCTCATCATAGTCAATACCTTCTTCTTGATTATAGCCTTGAACCACTAACGTGGCCTTATTCCTTATTGTATTTCCAAACTCATCAAGCTTGTTTCTGAACACCCACCTGGTTCCTATGACAGTTCTATCTGAAGGTTAGGGAACCAGGTGCCATATGTTGTTCCTTTCAAATTGATGGAGTTCATCTTGCATAGCAGTACTTCAGTCAGCATCTTTCAATGTTCCCTTGATATTTTTTGGCTCAATTTGAGAAAGGAAATCTATGAAGGCAAACATGTTTCTCGTCTTTGATCTGGTTTGAATCCCTGAATCAAGAGGAGTGATCACATTCTTGAGAGGATGTGAACTTTTGTGCTTCTAGTTGGACACTTGAATCTCATTGTGAGAAGACCCAGGTTCCTCTGAGTGGGATCCATCATTAGCATCAATGGAAGAGTGAGTGCCACTTCTCCACTCAACATTAGGATTTCCTTGCACGACATCAACAACTCTATTTTTTGCTTCAGTTGTTGCAAATGGAGGAACCAGGTTCCTCTAAATCAACTAGAGTTCTGCTGCATCTTCTTCGTTGGATTCCTTGACATGACTCATCAAGTCAGCCTTTACGTTTGCCATATCAATAACTTTTCCAGGAACCTTTGAATGCTCTCCATCTTGATCATTCTTATCACGTGAATCTTTGCCCCTTAAGTGGTGTGATTCATCAAAGATTACATGTATTCTTTCTTCAACACATTGAGTCTTTTTGTTTTAGACCTTGTATGCTTTGCTTTTTGAAGAATATGCAAGAAAGATCCCTTCATCACTTTTGGCATCAAATTTTTCGAACGCTTCCATACCATTACTGAGAACAAAACATTTGCAACCAAACGTTCTCAGGTAAGTCAGCTTCCTCCCGTTCAGAATTCATACGGGGTCTTGCTTAAGAGAGACCTGATCATGCACCTGTTTATCAAGTAGTAGGCAGTTTTCACTTCCTCCGCCCAAAAGCTTTTTGGTACACCACTGTCAATTAACATCGACCTTGCCATATCTTCAAGAGTTATATTTTTCCTCTCCACCAACACCATTTTGTTTGGGTATTCTGGGAGCTGAAAAATTATGACTTATACTATTTTCAACATAGAATTCGTTGAATTTTGCATTGTCGAACTTTGTACCATGATAAGATCTTATGCTTACAACATTATGGCTCATTTTCACTTGAATCTGCTTCACGAAGGCAGCAAAGACTGGAAAGGTTTCATCCTTGGTTATGAGGAACAAGGTCCATGTGAATCTAGAGTAGTCATCCACTATGACAAAAATATACTTCTTTCCTCCTCTACTGGGCACCCTCATTGGTTCACACAAATCGATATCAAGGAGATCTAGTGGCCTTGAGGTGCTTACTTCCTTTTTTGGGTTGAAGGAGGACCTGAATTACTTTCCTTTTACACATGTATCACACACTTTGTGATCCTTGACCTTAACTTTGGCAGCCCACGAACCAGGTCCTTCTTAACTAGCTTGTGCAGCAACGAGAAGCTTGCATGTCCTAGTCCTCTGTGCCACAATTCAGCATCATTATCAACAACACTCAAACATGTAAGATCCCTATTATTAAAGGACTCAAAGTCAGCAACGTAGATGTTTTTGATTCTCTTTGCCATTAGAACCATTCCACCAGTCACAAGATTGGTGATTGTGCAAGTCTTTGATAAGAATTCAACTTTGTTTCCTTTGTCGTAGATTTGAGACACTCATCGGGCTGTATTTTAGGCCATTCACATAATATACATTCTCAATTGAGTGAGTGAGTGTCTTCCCAACTCTTCCAACTCCCAAAATGTATCCCTTTTCTCCATTGCCAGGACACGCTCCCACCTTGTAGGGCTTTGAGTGAAAGGAAGTCATCAGTTCTTTCAGTCATATGCTTAGAGCAGTCGATATCCATATACTATATTTGGATACTTCCTGTCACTACTCCCTGCACAAAAAAATCAGATATTAGACTTAGGAACCCAAACAAGTTTGGATCCCTTGTAATGAAGAAATTGGCGAATTAAACTTCTTCTTGTCCAAAGATGCATCACCCACGTCCCTTAGAAGTAGGTACTTTTCTAACAAAAAAATTGTTTTTCTGTTGGGACTGCTCTAGCTTTACATGAGTCTTTAAAATGCCTTGTGTTACCACAATGAGTGCAAAGTCAGTTATCCGGGACAGTAACATACTTGCTATGTGGGTTGTAAGGAACCTTTTCTTTTTGGAACCCAATTCCCTGCATGTTCCCCCCATTGCTTTTATACATGTCAGTGATTGTATCAAACGATCAGGTTCACTTTATTGATTTATTTATGTCATTTTTAACCCTGTCTAGATCTTCCTGAAGTTGTCTATTTCATTCAAGTTCAGCACACATACTCAATTTTACCATTTTGAGATTATTTTCAAGTTTAAGGTGTGCCTCACTCGCCACTTTCTTTCCTTTTAAAGTGTTTCCGGAACTGTTTTCTCTTTTAAATTCTTCTATTATTTCCTTTAGATCCACAACTACTACCAACATGTCATCTCTCTTATGCTCTACCTTTTCAATTTTCTTAGTTAAAGCATCCTTTTCCTTCTTTAAGTCCAAAATGGTTTCTTTTAAATCAACAACTACGACTACCAAATCATCTCTCTCATGTTCTACCTTTCCTAGTTCCACAGTTAACATATTTTTATCATTGATAAGGTTATAATAAGCATCAATCAGAACATTTTCTAAGGGTACAAGCTTCTTTTGAGAGTAAAACTTCAAATTTCTTTGAACGTCTAGAAAGTTTACCTCATCGTCATCATCTTCTTCATCCTCTTCAGATTATGCCATCAGGGTAAAAATGGAGTCATACCAGATGCTTCGCTTTCCATGGACATCATGTAGGTGTTGCTTTATTCATCATCTCCCTCAGATTCACTGAAGGAATATCCCCATGCAGCAAGAGCTTGTTTCACAACATTGTCAGCGGCGTATTTTTTCTTGAATTTCTTATCAGAAACCGGGTTCCTCTTGGTTGTTTTGTCTGTGTTATGCTTGTATTGGTCTTGCTTGTGGAGAGGAAAATATTTGATGAAATGTCCTAGCTTCCCCCATTTGTGACACAAATCATAACCTTTGGTCCGCTGGAGCTGCCCTTTTTCGGAGTACCTCCATTTCTGCAGACCATTTTCTGAAACCTCCTTGTTAAATAGACTATGTCAGTATCCTCACCACTTGAGTCATTGTTGTCTATCTTGAGGACCAGGTTCTTATTTTTTTTGGGTTCTCTTCTTTCATGGTCCTTTTTTTTCTTCATCATAGGTCTTCATATTTCCAATGAGCTCGTCAATGGTCAGCCTTTGCAGATCTTTTGCCTCTGTGATAACATTGACTTTACTCTCCCAAGAACCAGGTAAGACAAAGAGTATTTTCCTGACCAATTTGTTCCTTGGAATGATCTCTCCTAAAGAGTGGAGCTCATTGATGATGGAAGTGAATCGGGTATGCATGTCCTGAATAGACTCATTATCTTTCATCCTGAAGAGTTCATACTCAGTAATGGGCATGTCGATCTTTAAGCGCTTGACTTGAGTTGTTCCTTCATGTGCAGTTTGAAGAGCTTCCCAGATCTCCTTGGCATATTGACAAGCAAGAATTCTGTTATACTCGTCTGGTCCAATACCACAGACAAGGATCTTCTTTACTCGGAATGCGATCGGCATCATTGTACTTCTTCCTTGTCTTTAGAACTTTCACTGGTGGCTCGCCAATGGTGTTCATAGGAACGAAGGGTCGATCACAATGACATCCCAAGGCTCTAAATCTTCCATGATAAAATTATGCATCTTTGTCTTCCATCATCCGTAGTATTGTGCATTGAATCTTAGTGGTCTTTAAGTTGATTGACCTTCTTCAAAGTTTGGTGAGCAGCCATGTAGATCATTTTTAGGTGTTAGCCTTATAGAAAGAACCTGCTCTAATACCAATTGATGTAAACTAAGAGTCCACCAAACTGTATAGGGTACCTGGTTCTCTATCAGTTCCCACAAAATACACACACACAACAGTAAATAAATGACACAACAATATTTTATGTGGAAAAATCCTAGCTCATGGGATTAAAAACCACGACCTACACTCGTAGGATTTTAACTTTACTAACCGAGAAAACTTTAGATTACAACATATTGTAATCTAGGAATTAAATTCTCAATCCCTCGCATACGTGCAATAACTCTATTGCAAGCCTCTTTGTAATAACTCTATTACAAGGCTCACCACTTTGACTAACTCTAGCCAAAATATAAACACACTATTTATGGTTTTACACAAGATATCGTACAAAATGCTTTTAACTAAGGTGAATATGGATTACAAATAAATAACACTAACAAAGACACAACAACACTAAGGACACACGATAAACTCAGTGCTGGGATCTAGTCCTTTATTCTGTTGCTACTTTGTTCTTCAAGCGTTGGAGTCCAAGAAAGGCGGCAACACACTTGAGAGAGAGACTTAATGATTTAGGGTTTGCAAGTGTATGTTTTCCCGGTAATATATAAGTGAGGTCATTGGGGTGATGAAAGCAAGTATCCGATACAAGGCATGCTCCATAAAGTGGTTGTTTCACTGTTGCGTGTGCAGTGAAACAATGCAGCGACTTTAACAGCTGTAAGGAGTTGACTTGTACTGTCACCGGAGGAACTGATAGCCATCTGTTCCCTATGGCATTTCTTTGACTGATCATTTTCGAACTTGTGCCAGACTTGTGACTTGTTGTTCTGAGCACTTTGAGGCTATGTAACAGGTTCTCTATCTGGTTCTCATATGAGGTTTGTTAAATCATCAAATTACAAAAGGCACTTAACTTGTCAACTAGACATTAAGTTGTGGCCACAATCTATGCCAGTCATTTCTAATTTCGGTGATAGTGAGACTACAATGTGTGTAGCTCATAATAAAATGAATAATGGAAAATCAAGACATAGAAGCCTCAGACAAGATTATATAATAGAGTTAATCACAAATGGAACTATAACTATAATACATGTGAGCTCAAACAAAAGTTTTGTTGGTTCACTTGCAAAGACATTGCCAAAAAGAAACGGTACAACAAACTGGTGAATGAAAGGGGCTGAAACTCTTAAATTAAAGCACAAGTAATGGGAACCCAACTTTGAGTTAGTATACACTTTAACAATATAAGTTCAAAGGGTAATAACAAGTTACTTGTGTTGTTTAAGCATCGATCTCCTCTTAGGATCCTTAATTCTAATGTACTGTTTACTGTTATATGAGGAGCTACAGAGTTATTAAGTGCATGTAATAACAGGGGTACAATGACAAACTTGAAAGTGCAAACTGTTACTTTGAAGAGGTTGAATTAATTCTTAATGGAATTAGCAAATATCTGAGTAACAAGGACATAAAGTCTAAATTTCATATATATGAATATGAAGTGGTGCCGCTTCGATTAAGACTTAAAGGGTTGGTGTTATAAACATTCATGAAATCAGGGGTAGCACATGGCCATAAAAGTGCTAAAGCTCTATACTGGATTGTTTCACTGCTTAATAATATTATGTGTGTGATACTTTCGGTTTGACAAAAAGGAGCTACGGTTCAAATCTTAGGATACCAATAACTTCGCCGAACTTTAAGGTATTTACAATAGTGAAAAGTTCAAATCTACACAAGATACTTTCATTATACACGATATTATAATATATATATATATATATATATATATATATATATATATATATATATATATATATATATATAAACTAGTGGGGGATTGTTAGATATAGTTTATATATGTGGGAATTCCCACATCGGTGGCTGAAAGTCACCTTTGAGGCCTTAAAATACTAAGTCCACTAAGTCATATAGAATGAGTATTTGGCATATTTCTAAAGTACGTGTAACATGTATTATTTATATATACATATATTTTTAATTATATATCTAAATAACTTCGACTTCGACTTGGACTTAGGAGCAGGACGAGTCGGACCTTTAAATAAATGTTTTATTTTCGTAGTTATCTTTTTGGAGCAGTTTCTGATTATTTCGAATTTATATTTGAATTTTAAATTGAACTGACATAATTGTTCATATAGGAATGTGAATTTTATGAAAAGTCTTCGCTTGTGAATAAATACAAGGACACCCGAAGAGTATAACTCTGATTTTGTTGTATCCTGACGAAGAATTGCTCGTAATCCCCTAAAGAATATACGGGCAATATCTCTTGAAAGATAGTGAACTTTCACGCCTCAAAGCTATCCTTCTCTTTTAATCTTCTATAAGTTTTCTAACAGATATTATAGAGTTATGAATGCTTTTAGAGATAAGGAGAAGTCCTAATATGATTCTAGTTTGGGTTAAGAGAGACAAATCTAACTGCTCATTGCTTCGCAAGAGAGTTAAGAAATTATGTTAGTCTTTTCATGCACATATTTTTATTACAAACTTGTTGATTGCTGATTAACCTAATAAAAGTTTTTATTTGAGTACTTTAAAAGAAAAAGACTTTTAAAGAACCATATCTACCATCTTGTTTAAAGTAATATTTTTCGAGTATTCCACTCATGAACTCCAACACCTTCACCTTCCTATTCTTTGAGTCATCAGGTAATGCCAATTAATTTAAATTGCCGTAGCATTTAGGAAGTGACAAAAAGGTCCAACGCCAAAAGTTTCAATTTTGACGAATATTTATACCTTGCTTATAAAAATCAAGTAGATCGTTCCAAGAACTAAACATAGTTGATGAAGTTGATTTTTTCCTTTTTACTTGATTAGAAAATCATCCAGAAAAAATATTATTTCATTAAAAGTTATGGATATATATTAGAAATTCTGTTTGAGTAAATAAGCTACTCCGAGACAACTCATGCGAAGATGTGATTATTATATTTGAATATTCCTAGTGTATACATAATTTAAGTTATTATAGACGGTAACAATTAAATAAGAAGATAACATTTTATCCGATATTACTCTCGGATGGAATTAAATCATGCTTGAAAATATAAAATTTCTAATATTAGATTATTTGCTTAACCTTCTAACTTCACCCTTTGAGAGTTTAAAACAGGTATTCTTCTCCTTACTTGATTCCGACCATCCTTAATGCATACTTCGCTAATTGGGTTTATTAAAATATTAATGTATCTACTTTAAATTATTTGCCGATATCACACACCAATTCTAATATACTGTTGACCGTTAGTTAGTCAGATAGCGAGGAAAAAGGTGGAGAAAAACAAAGTCAAAAATGGGCACATCAAACTTAGAACTGAAAACAGGTCCACGTCTCCTTCGGTAGAGTTACGTCCCAACAACACCACGACGCACTCCAACCTTTGATGTAACCGACACGTCATTCTCCGTGCTAAAATAGCCGTTTACACTTCCTTTTGGACTCGTCGTTATTAATTTCACAACATCCAACCAACCATGGCTGCCGCCGTGACCGAGAAAATTATGTCGCCGTCGCCTCCGCCGTCGCAGCACATGCATCTGTCGCCTTCCACTTCCCGGCGTGGCCTCGATGCCGCCTCCGATACTGATGCTCTCGATCGCCGCCCTTCCCTTGATCTTTCCTCTTCTTCTTCCCCTAGCCCTTCACGATTATCTGATGCTCAGGTTACCTTCTTTTTAATTAATCTGTTCAATTAATTTCTACTCGATATTGCATTAGGAGTCCGAATTATGAATTAAATTCAGCAATTTTAGTGTATACTATATGAATTTTTTGGGTGATCATAGCTTCAAAGAAAGTTCCTACTCTGGTTTATTGCTACATGCAAATGAAGAACACTTTTACTTTTCAAGAGTTTGTCACAACGAACTAACTAAATTTAAACAATTTTGGTGTTGTGGTTGGCGAAGATTTGACTGTGTGTGGCTGATTGCAACAATTATCAATTTTGTGACAGAATCAGCTGTTTGTGAGGAGTGAAGAGTATCGACAACTGTTCCGTTTACCACCCGATGAAGTGAGTCTACTTCTCTTATTTGTTAATTTCTCTATGAATTTGTTTGCATTGAATTGTGGTAGTTTACTTGTGATTCACCAGGGGCGGATGTAGTGAAGAAGCTATGTTTCATCCAACCTTAGTAGCTTTGGCTTAAACCTTGTATATGTGTTTGAAAAAACCCACTAAATAAGTTCAAATAATAGATTTCCAACCCAGTAATTGGACTAGATGTAGTAGAATTTCGAATCCGAACTCATAAAGTTCAAATTCTGTATTCACCAGGAGAAACTCTGTCCTTTTTCCCTTGGTATTTTAATGTCGTTAGAAGTGTCAATATTTCTAATTACCAATTCTTGTTTGAGGCTTAATCCTGTAAGACAACAATCAATTTGCAAAAACTAGAACTATCAAAATTCCTTTTGGCGTGGTTATAGAATATAACTTCTCTGGCTATGTGCAAACAAAAACTGGTCCCAAGTTGGAACAAAGAAAGAGTGTTGTACACAGAGAAGCTGTTTTGACTCCGGACAATCTCAGGAAGAGGGGAATGCCACTTTATTCAAGATGCTATTTGGGTGGGCAGGATGCAGAGACAATCAATATCTATTTTCACACTGCAGGATTGCTAGTCAACTGTGGTATTTGTTCATCAATCTTAGAGGCATTAGATGGACAATGCCAGGTAGACCTTCTGATGTGTTGACAAGCTGGAACAAAGAAGGAACTTTAGCTGAAACAAAGACGGATGGAAATTGTCCCTGAAAGCATCTGGTGGACAGTATGGAAAGAGAGGAGTTCAAGTTGTTTTGAAGATAGGCGCAGTTTCTTACAGCAAATTAAGATTGATTATGTTCTTTTTAGTTTATGGGTAAATCTGAATATATAGATTATCCTGAGGCTATCCTATATGTGCTAGATTCCTTGTAATAAGATCAAGGTTTTATTTTGGTGCCATGATGTAACAATTTATTTTGGTTTCCAGCACAACCTTTGTGCTGATGTCTATGTGTGTGTATATATATAGAGAGAATGTTACCTTCTCAAAAAAAAAAAAAAAAGGGAGCGTTGCAGCAGGTTGACAGCCAATGTAAACTAATGTAGAATTAGTCTGACTATGATCAAACCTCTAGAGCGGAATGGATACAGAAGATTTGTATAACCGACTCCAACTTATTTGGGGTCGAGACGTAAATGGGATATGTTCCTGTTTGAGATGTTCTACGTGCTTAATAAAAACATTAGGTTGTTCACTTAAGCAGATGTGTCCTAGTGCTTATTGGGAAAGAAATTATTTAGCACTGTTTACTCAAAAAAGTACTTAGCCTTCGTGTGTCCAAGTCATACTTTGATTTGCACCCCATTATGTGTCGTTCACCAAGTTCAGTTTTTGTACATCTTATCTTCATGTCCATGTTTCGGAGCAGGAATAGAAAATGCGATTTTTAGATCCTTTTCTAGAGTATATCTCTTCACTTAAGTTTTTGATTGAGGCACTGAGCATGTCTTGTGTAAACCTTATCTCATATGTATGACGAATATAGTTCTACCTCTTCTTTCCCGTGACCAAATGCAGCTTTCGAATCTGCATGCTAACAGATATTTTATGTTTATGTTCTGTTGTCCTGTATAAATTTGTTACAGGTCCTGGTTCAGGATTTTAACTGTGCGCTGCAAGAGAGTTTTCTACTTCAGGTAAATTTGAACTGGATGATGTTTCACATTTATACACATTAAAAAGATGATATTATACATGTATAGTTGAGCTTGTGGCTTCTTGAACCACCCTCATTTCTTATATGTAACATTTTCCCTTTCTCTCTAATTTGTTCACATGCTTTTATGCGTTGGTTAAGGTTTTACTGTTGTCGCAGGGTCATATGTATCTCTTTGGCCATTATATTTGCTTCTATTCCAACCTCTTCGGCTTTGAGACAAAGGTTTGCTGCTCTGTTTTTTTTCCCTTTAATATTTCACCTTTTATAAAGCCTATAGTTGATTGAGTTAGGATTTCACTACTGATAAGGTGTTCTTCCCTGTACACGAAATAGCTGAGATCTTGTCTTTTTTCGCTTATGCAATTAGTTCGAAATCACGAGGTCAGGTTAGAGCTTGTGTGCCTGCGTGAGAAGGAAAATGCATATTTTGTTTTGTTTGGATTTGCTTTTATAGCCCCACTTAATTGAATTTCAAATGAAAGGCGTCATGCGATTCAAGGTAGAAAGAACAGGAAGGGAAGGTTCTATTTACTTAGAGCTAGATATGATGATTGGTCTATATGAGGTGCTTACGTGCTACCCACATGAAATGGGTGCATTAGAGAAAGTAAAGATTCCAAGTAACACGAGGAGGGGTTTGGTTCACATGTTTGATGTTTGGACTGATGTTGTATGGGGCAGAATGTGCCAGTCAAGAACTCCTATATCCAAAAGATGAAAGTAGGATGTTGAGATGGATAATGTTGAGATGGATGTGTGGGCACCAGGTTGGATAAGATTAGGAATGAAGATATCCGACTAAAGCCCCCGTGGAGGACAAAATGGGGGAAGCAAGACTGAGATGGTTCGGGCATGTGCAGAGGAGAAACTCAAATGCCCAGTATGGAGGTGCTAGCGGTTAGCTTTGGTGGGTATGAGAAGAGGTTGAGGGAGGCGTAAGAAGTATTGGGGAGAGGTGGTCAGGCACGACATAGCGCGACTGCAACTTACCGAGGATGCCCTTGATAGGAGGGTGTGAAGGTCAAGAATTAGGGTAGAAAGTTAGTAGGTAGTCGAGCGTATCTCTGTTACGGACCGAGAGTATTAGGGTTAATATGGTAGTTTTTTGCCTTAGGTTGCTAGTATTTCATGATGTTTTCCTATTTTTTTCCGCTTCGATCTCCTACGGTCTCCTAGTACCATGTTGTTGTTGTTGTTACTGCTTGTTGTTGCTACCGCTTCTTTTCATCTACTTCTGACTTGTGATTGTTGTTACTGTCTTTATGATATTACTTGTTTTCACTGTTTCTTTTCTCTTTCTTGAGCTGATGATCTATCGGAAATAGTCTCTGTACCTTCTAGGGTTGGCATAAGGCCTGCGTACACACTACCCTCCCCAGACCCCACTTGTGGGATTCAATTGGGTTGCTGTTGTTGTTTGATGTTTGGACTGATATAAGAGGATATAGGTGATAGAAGGGATATTGGCAAGGACGGTGATGGTATGACCTCTCATGTGCGGTGGGATGTCATATGGAAGTGAGATATTCAAAAAGCTTATAGTGGAATGCTCTATTATCATTCCATCTTAGGCAGTTTGTTTTAATTTAGAGTTTTGTGAATTGAAGGTGATGGATATTTGAAGTTTTGAACAACACAGGACCCTCTGTTTCCTATGTTTTCCTTTTTATTCCCCCCCAAATTCTTGTTCTGGTGCCATATATGTATTTTCTTTTTTTATTTTTGTGTTGCTTTTTGACATATTTTAGTCTCAATGCATAAAATTGTTGCTGCTATTGTTTGCAATAGGATGATACACCATCATGAGGTCCTAAGAATGTGTTTAAACTTTAAAGGATTTGCTTTATCTGTATTGAATTGTTTAGCCTTGTTATTTAAGCTTTAAGACTGACTAATAAGGTCCATTCAACATTTACCAAGAATAATACTGCATTACCTGTAATGATAGCTTGTTTCCTATTGTTTCTCCTTTTTTTTTGGACAAGTAAAAAGGGAATCAAGGAAAATATAGTAAGACAAATAAGAAAGTTTCTCTTTCTTATCTATTTGCTATGCATTTTTATCTTGATCCAAATTAAGTTATCAATGTCCATCTTCCAGAAAATAATACATTTTCATGAGATCACGTTAGTACGAAGAGCTAAAGCTGCGGCCATATTCCCAACGGCAATAGAAATAATAGCCGGAGAAAAGAAGGTAATGTCCTGGATCTGTGATGCCATTTTATAATGCCATATATTATTTTTTTTTTTAAAAAAAAAATGCTGTATGCCATGTTAATGCTATATGCCTGTTCTCCTCCTTTCAGATTAATACTTCCTCTGCAAAGTCTTGACTTGCCTTCTGTTAGTGCAGTACTTTTTTACATCTTTCCTGTCCCGAGATGAAGCTTTTAAGCTTATCAATGATGGTTGGCTACAACACAATGGTGCAGCGAAAGAGTCTACAGATCTGGTGTGTCGTCACTTACATACCTTGGGAATTTATAAAATGTGTTTAGTCATGTTGCAATATGGAGCTCCCCACCCCCCCACCCCACAATCCCCAACTCTATTCTTGGTGAATGCTGACAATTTATGAATACTCCATTCACATTATTTTGGTTAGTCAGTAATCATCATGTCAGTCTGTCTCGGTCTCTCCATGTAACCTAACATTGATGCATTCCCCAGCTCCTTGAAACCTTATTACTGTACTTGTTACTTTCAACTCTAAAGACGTGTGAAAAAACATAACTATTTTCAGCATAAGTATGCAAAGAAATATGCCGCAGCTGTGTTAGGGTATTAGTATTGAATGTTCCAAGTAGAATTTTTTGTTACAGTTTTCACATTGCTTTTTGGATTTATTTCCTTCATTTCCCTTTTAGTGGTCATCTGTGCAGAATCTTGGTATTAGTGGTAAAGGGAAGGATTTGGTCATTTAGCTACCTAAGTAAGTGGAAGATTTAGACCTTTAAAGATATTCTTATTTGTGGAAATGGAACATGGTATGCAATCAAAAGTCAAGCAATGCCAAGAAGGCAGCGCTTTTTACTTGAAAATCTGATATATGACTTGCATTCTTTAAATGAAAACACCTGATAGTAAAACGGATGGAATATGCCCTTCATTTCGAAAGTCGTTATTTTGGTATTACGAATAGTTGTTCCCTTAATTCCCAACCAAACACATATAATTTGGAGGCTTCTGTGCCTCACTTCATTGCAATGGGCTGACCCCTGGATAAGTTGTGTGGGCAAAGTCTCAGACATCTGCCATGTGCTACTTCGCTGACATCTTAAATTTTGGTTGTGAAAGCATTGCTGACTGTGTCCTTTCATCTCCCTTAGCATTGTTTTCTCACCATAATGGCTCAGCATATGTTACGTGAAAATTTGGACATTCTGCCTCTTGGTTTTCTTCTATTCGTTGTTCTGTTATTTTGCAGAGAAAAGTTTGAGAATTCTCTTTATATTCATCTTCCAAGAAATATCTGTTTCAATCCTGAAAATATTTCTTGCTGATGCTGTTATTTTTTTGGGGCTTCTCTTGCAGTTCTGACTGCATTTAACTTTGCTTTGATGTCAGGAGCCAAAATCTGATCTGAACAGTCAAGATAGCGGAATACCAGAAGGAACAGATAGTTTCAGGCTGACTACGGAAGGAGTAGAATCCCTCGAAAGGTATCTAGAGTCAAGTTAGGAATTATCTGCCCTTGCACTGGAGTTGTTTCAGTCTGTTAATTCATGTGACCAGGAATAAGGATGATACGGCACAGGAAGACTCAAATCCTTTAGCCAATGGTGAATTTGAAATTGTATCAAAGCCTTTAGGATTGCAGGGCAATGTGGAAGAAGCAGCAGTTATTGTTCAAAGTACTGATTGTTCCTCTTCTGGGAGGTCGTCAGCTTTGAAGCAGGAGGATTCAGACGCACCTAGGGGTCAGTCAAATGCTCCTTTGGGCTTTTTGTTATGGGCTTCTTCATTCTTCAAGTGTGTTCAATGATTTTTTCCATTCATTTAATTAACAGTCTCTGGTTTCTAGTATTTAAAGAAAAAATACTTATTCATAGGCTGATATGTTAAAGTCATCTGCATTTTTGTTACAAGAAGTATGTGCTCATGTTGCGTTGCCTGTATAGGTTTACTTCTTCATAATACTGGGAAGTGCAGTATCACTAATCTAAAACATGAAACGGAATTAACAAGGAAAAAGGAAGGAATAATTAATTAAACTACCCCGTGCATTTAGGACCTTCAAGTTGGAAAGTGCTGTCATTTTTATCTTCCACACCTTCCCAGATAACATATAGCGCCCTCATATTGGTTTGGTTTTCTAATCCTATTTCTGTGCCTCTGTCTGCTAATATGGTATCAGACGTGCACATCACAAAGTGAGAGAGACAGTTACTAGGACTTATGAGCAGGTTTACTTTCCTCGGGCTAGACAGATGTTATCTGGTATTCTCCTATGGGGCGGGTGTCTATTCTCAGAGTTCTGACCGCACGTTAATGCTCAAGTTCTGTTTGATAGATACTTTCAACCATAAACATGATTCTCTTTGGTACTTGTACCCATTAGGTTCTAAAGCTATTAAAACAACTGTTTCTTGGATTCCACCAGCAAAATTTTCCTTTTCTTTTTTCATCTTATTCTGTGTTTTAAACTCTATTCAGTTCCTGATTTACCTAAGCTCTGCGTTATTTGACGTGCAGTCCCTGAATGCTTTACACTTGTTGCAGAGGCCAAGTTTCTGGTGATATAACGTTATCTTTTTCCCTAGTTCTTTCATTTGTTCTGAATCTCTAGTTTTCTCTGTGATAGATGTGTAATTAATCGTGGACTGTTATTTGAACTCAATATTTGAGGTGCAGATTACGGTTGAGAAGTTCTTTGAACTCTTCATTTCAGATGACGGTCTTGCTTTTCAGGAGTCATTCCGTAGAAAATGTGGTGATAAAGGTGACAGCATTCATGGATTTTGTTGATGTGGATATATTTCAACACATTCTGTCAGTTAGATTCAGAAGCGATGGATCACAATGTACTGATAGTAATTATGCGGTTAACCAAAACTTTGCCGTCCTCTTTTTCTTCCAGATTTTAAGTGCACACAGTGGCGTCCTCATGAAGAACTTGGGCACTCTCGTAATTGGTCATTTCAGCATCCTATTAAATTCTATTTAGGTGTGACTACACCCCTATATCAACAATTTAATTTCAAACATGATTTGAACACTCAAGTGAATCAAGATTTATTTATTTTTGACTAATTTGTGGTTTGATTAGGTGCAAAATTTGGTGGCTGCCATGAGGTGCAGAACTATCGTTTTTACAGAAACAGGTAATAACTTCTACTATGGTGCTACTATAATTCACTGATTTTGCTTTTTACTGATACTGGCACTTTAAGCTCTCTTTGATGCTGTAATTCCCTCTGCTGCTCCATGCGTTAGTGCGTCTGTTACATGATAAAGTTCTTTGCATAACATCTTATTTTTGGTTACATTTGAGTTTCTCCGAAAGCGAAAGGTTTTGTGAGTCAATATATTTTTTGACTGGAGAGCTTAGATTTGTGCAAAGTTGTCTTGCTTACATTCAGTGTGCTAAGAGTACAGGATTCCCTAATTTCAATGCACAATGTATGCTGCGATTTTCTCATCATATCAATAACAATTAACAATTTGCTAGCCATATGCTTCTTCTAAGGTCTATCATCAATATAGCTAAAGAAACATTTCATCTTTTCCTTTTTGGTAATTTTAGCTTTTTTAATATAAAAGCATATGTAAAGCACAAAAAAGCTAATGTTTTCTCAAAGCCAATATATGATAAAGATGCCTGGGAATCATATTGGAAATAATTTTTAGCGGATTGCGAAACAGAATCTTAGTAATTTGGTTGGCTTAATTTAGTGCCTGAAGTATCAAGTATGTTAGTAATTTGGGTGGCTTAATTTAGTGTCCCGGTAGCAACTATGTCATATTTCAAACTATCACGCTAATTCGGAACTTCTTAGGCGACTAACTGAGGTAACAGTGGTTTAACATCTAATATAGACTCTTGCTAGCACACCTGGCTATGTCCATAGTCTGAATGAGGTCTCTGCCTTCAATTAAGGGGTGGTTGGACATGCATAAGGTTTGGCAATCTACGTTTTCAGAATTTTACATGGTTGTGGAGAGGAATTAATGATGTATGGACAAAGATGTAATAGCTTTTGAGGCTCTAAGTTGCAGTCTAAAAGCATTAAGAATTGGTAGACGGAAGTTGAAAGAGGATACCGTTTGAGCACTAAGTTAAGTGACGAGAGAATGAATTAGACGAATGCCGTAAAGTGATATGGACAAACACATGTAGTAGCTTTTATATGTTCTCCAAGTTACTGATAAAAAGATGACAATTCATTAAAGGAAGTTTAAAACAAGAGATGTTTCGAGGGCTCTGGGTCAAGTGATAAGAAAATTGAATAAATGATGGAGAAAATGTCACTTCCTGCATGGTAGATCTTATGCATCAAACTACGTATAAACTGATGCTACATGTGCAAAAAGATGGAAGAGGATGCTGACTCATCCTCTTACGTCACAAAGTTGTAGGATTTGATACTTAAAGTTCTTTGGAAATTTCTAAGATATCCCAGAATCTTTCATGATTCTGCTTCGAAGCTGGGAACTTTAGAGGAATAGTGGGAAGGGGTCCTCATATAGGGGAAGGAACAGGAGAACGTTTGAAGAAAAGCAGAGGATGGTCCTGCAACTAGAAATGATTTTGCTGATATCTGAATAATTCTGTATTAGCTGAGCAATAATGGACTGATATGTAATGATAGCTTTGTAGACGCTGGAACTTCAAAAGGAAGTTTAAAACCAACTCTAACAACTAATATTACCCAAATTCTGCATAGACAACCTTAAATCTTTGACTATAAAGTTTATGCTCGGTTCTGTAACTACTAATAATTACCAAAATATCGTAGTTACAGAAATATCCACAACACTAAAAGCTTGAAATATGAGAAGTACAATGAAAAGATTAATTGAAAAGATTCCGAAGTCTCAATTTGCTAGTTCTGAATAGAAAAGGAGTAAGACGGAAAGTATGTATGTACACAGATACCAAGTAAGAGAGGAAGACACCTCAATATTGATGGAAGAAGACATTTAAACTGAAGAATGGAAGATAGCAAATCTGAGCCAAAATCTGTAGTGAATATTTAGATCTTTGGTATTGGTTATGAGAACATTTGTTGTGAAATGTGACCCGGCATAAAAAAAAGACAGTAGCTGAAATGTGGTCTCCTCAAGGATGAGAACTTGTATTTAGGAGAATGTTGAATGATTGGGAGGTGACTAGATTGACTGCTTTCTAGAAAAACATCTGGAAGGCTTGAAGATTACAGAATGGGGTGGATACACTAAGATGGAAGTGACACAGCAGTGGCATTAATAATGTGAATGCAGCATACAAGATTCTGAACTGAACTGTCATGCAGATCATCAATTGGCCTTGGAAGCACATGTGGAAAATCAGGATCCCCCTATAAGGTGGCCTGTTTCTCATGGTTACTAGCAAAGGAGGCTGTTTTGACCCAAGACAATCTTATCAAGAGAGGGATGCCACTATGCTCAAGATGTTATCTATGTGGAGAAGATGTTGAGACAATTAGCCATGTATTTTTACATTGCAGGATAACTGACCAGCTAGGGAAGATCTTTATTAATCGCAGAGGCATATCTTGGACAATGCCTAGCAAGATTACTGAAGTTCTTTTTAGTTGGGATGGAGCTGGAGTTGGATCAAGAGACAGCGATAGATGGAAGACTGTCCCAGCATGTATTTGGTGGACAATCTGGAAAGAGAGGAATTCCTAATATTTTGAGGATAGCAGCAGTTCAGTGCAGAAGATCAAACCTGACTGTATTTTGCTCTTTTATTTTTGGTGTAAAGAAAGATACACAGAAGATACTGTTTGAATCCTAGATGTCTTAGATTCTTGCTAGGGCTGCAGAACAGTCTTTTTTTCTCAGTTGCTGACTTGTAAATATTGTTTCAGTACAGCCCGTGTACTGATTCTATTTATATATATATATAAATATGTTACCATCTCAAAAATAATGGCACGCACTTTACGGGGCTTCTCTAGTATATTAGGTTCTCATAGGAAGCAAGATATATAGTTTGGATACTTATATAGAGATATTGTGGACAGTACAGTATTAGGTTCTCATAGGAAGCAAGATATATAGTGTGGATACTTATATAGAGATATTGTGGACAGTATAGAGATATAAATATGTTACCATCTCAAAAAAAAAAATGGCACGCACTTTACGGGGCTTCTCTAGTATATTAGGTTCTCATAGGAAGCAAGATATATAGTTTGGATACTTATATAGAGATATGGTGGACAGTACAGTATTAGGTTCTCATAGGAAGCAAGATATATAGTTTGGATACTTATATAGAGATATTGTGGACAGTACAGTAATTGGTAGAAGAAAGGAGTAGTTGATTATAGTTGGCTCCCTGTCCTATTTTCTGAATGAGGATCCTATCTAGCTCATGAAAACCATCAATAGTTGTGCTCTTTGACTATAGCCTCCATCATGGTATCCTCACTCTTACTATGGTGGAACACCTTATTAGTGATACTTTAAGGCTAAGGATCCAATGCTCTTAAAGCTAAGCAGATCTTCTATTCTATCTGATTCCACTGGTGGCATCAGGTAACCTTTGCTAATGTGGATGCTTATGCTGCTGATAAATTATATCTGCAAGTGCGAATCATCTGAACAAAAATTTCTAAATTGGGGCTTCACGTGGAGTCTTTCTGTAGGTATACCTTTAAGGACCAAATGTGATCACATGCTCTGCGTGGATTCACTCATTATCATACTTCTGGCGATGATGAATATGTCAATTTTTCATCAAAAAGAAAATGATAATTCTTTTAACTCATTTGAGTATTGTGTCAATTTTGCATCAAGATATTTGTCAAGCTGTATGTGTCAAAAAGGAGAAGGAAAACAAATAATGCTATTTTTCTTATTATTTATAAAATGAGAACTTGCATCAATAAAAATTGGCGGTGGAGAGAGATAAGATCCTCTCCTTCAAACACTTGCTAAACTAGCTATGTGATAATCCATGGGCTTTACCCCAGCAAGCTAGAAAATCTTCCTTGTCCCTCATATTTTGGGGGTCCGCATTTGCTCTAACCCCCACCCCAAACTAAAAAACCAAAAATAAAGAGCCATGGAGCTCCATCAACTATACAGTTCCTTTTAATTGTTTCCATGATCAGGATGTTTTCTTGTTGATCGCCTATACATCAGTGAAGGGGCATTTTTGAACTCTTCATAAATGGCCATTGACACTTCAGATAATCCAGATAATAGTAGGGTAAAGCGGCTCCTTTTGGATACTGCTTCTATGCTCATCACAGTTTCTTCAGTAAGCTTAGAGCTACTTTCTGGCTTATTTGGCTCTGGATGACTTTTTGCCTCATCTTAACTGGGCTTCACATTTCATGTTTTCAGATGTTATCCTCTCACCTTATATTCCTCCATTTCAAACCTATTCTTCTTTAGTTGCAATCTTCTCTTTGTCTGGTTTCTATCTTGGGATTCTGCTTTTTTCCCCTCTACAAGTTCCAGGGACGGACCAAATGCAAACGCTGTGTTACTCAAGTGATGGTTGCCTTTCGCTTTGTTGCTTGTTTTTCCATAAGCACCTGAATTTTATTGAGCTGTTTTTCCTATATAGAGAACCTCTAATTTGCCTTTAAAGACAGAGTATTAAGCGTTTGAATGAAATGGACCTTAATAGAGCAGAATAGATATTGGGGATTCATATAACTGATTCTAACAGATTTGGATTGCGGCATAGTTGAAATGTTTTTGGATAAGTAGGTGATTGAAATTTATCGATTTTTAAAATTCATGAAGATAATGCATGAATTGAGTAAACTTCAAATAAAGCAGCTGTCATGGCTCCGATAATAAACTACCAAGGTTTAGAACAATGTTAAAGTTTGGTTCATAGAACGATTCAAATATTTCAAGGCCAATGGCATGTTTCCAAAATCAAACCTGCATCCTCCCGCAAATGCTCCTCCCTGCACGGCTGCAAGAAAGAAAAGGATCCGTTTCACTTCACTCACTGGGATAAGCGCATGTTTTTGAAGCTTAATTGATCTATATACTTCCTGGAGAGATGTCCCAGGCCTGCTTATTTCTAGAAATTTTGATTTTAGGCTTTCTTCGGTTTTTCGCTTTCATTTAGAACTGCACATGTTTTAGTCTGTTGATTTGCTATTGATGTTTATGTTGTTATTCTAACTTCTTTGATTGCAGTCACCTGGTGATTGAGACATCACAAGAAGTTAGTGATGTTCCTTTTGCAGACTATTTTCGAGTTCAGGTATGAGCTTTAATTTTCATAAGGGTCTGATTTCTCGTTAGCACTAGTACTCCTTGAGGTTATTTTGAACGGGTTCTTGATCAGTATTGATTATAGAATTGCACTTGCATCTATCTTTTTTTTTTCTTTTCTTTTTTATAAATGAAAAACTACACTTGCGTCTATCATTAAAGTGGTGCACAACTCATGTGAGATTACTGATTGGCACATATAATCGTACCAATGAAATGCCTCATAAATGGAAAATTAAAAGGTGGATATTGACTCTGAAAATTAAGAAAGGGCCTTAGGAAATGCTGCTGCTGTCATATTGACTCTGAAAATTAAGAAAGGACCTTAGGAAATGCTGCTGCTGTCATTCCTTTCCCTTAATTTTGTGTTGAATGTTCCTTGGATTTTTCTTTGTTTCTTTGGACTAATACCTTATTTGTATAGATTAAGGATCGTATTATAGTATTGCTTTAAGGTACCCCACCCCCCCACCCCCCCC
>ML380300.1:0-53028 GCA_005239525.1 Nicotiana knightiana
TGATATATTGCTTAGGTTCTTGCCTTAAAGAATAATCTCTGATAATTCCTTAAAAATTGATAAGTTTATGTATGTATGCGGCACCGCGTCACATGTATGATTCGTGAGGGGAATAGCCCTACTCTTATGTCAACCGCGTCGCATGTTCGATTCGCGAGCGGGGTAATAGATGCATCTATGGTTCGAGCCGTTCGACCCTCGGCAGTGCATATTTATTTTCGCGACGTTTTGGCCATACGCTTCCGGCCTATTATGTGCTATAAGATTTACTGGGAATTTGTTGTACTTGTATAAACTGGTCCACGTTAATAAGGGAATTTAGTACATTAGGTGCTAGTGAAATTTGACATGCAAAGGTAAATTCAACTATACTTGATAATTTATTTCTTTGTGATTTCTACGACTGTTATGCCTGCCTAGTTCCTATTAAATCATGTTATTTAGCAATGTTGACCCTAGTCAGTATCACGTCTACCTCTCGTCACTACCTCTTTGAGGTTAGGCGGGATACTCACTGGGTACGTATTTATTTATGTACTTATGCTGCACTTTTGTACTTAATTGTACAGGTTCTGAGGCTGGTGCATCTGGTTATCAGACCGGAGCTCGATTCTGATCTTAGTTGGACCCGACTTCACTGTAAGCTGCTTCTCCTGACGATCCTCAGCAGCACCATGGAGTTTTCTTTTGCTTATATCCCGTCTATTTCTTTCAGACAGTGGGATTGTATATTATGTTTTGTATAGTCTGTTAGTATGCACGTAGGACTTGTGACACTAGTTCCTGGCACACACATAGTAGACTCTATATTTTTGGGACTGTATCTATTGGTTCATGATCCTTGTGTCTGTATTTACTTAAGTTGGTTAATTTATCCGCTTTTAATTAAATGATCTAAGCTTAAAATTTAGTAAGTGTGGGGTCGATATGTCAAATAAGGATAATCTCACTAGTAAACAACTGTTGGCTTGCCTGACTTCGGTGTTGGGCGCCATCACGACCTGTGTTGGGGTTTTGGGTCGTGACAACATAGTTGCAACAAGTGTTTAAAAGGCGTGGGCATAAGGCGAGGCGTTTGATATATGCCTCAGCAAGGCGTAAGCCCCGAGGCACGGGGCGTAAGCCCCATAGGTATTTAATTTTTAATAATTTATAAAATAATATAATTACAGTAAATATTTATAAACAGATAAATTTACATAAAAATAAAGAAGAATATATATATATATATATATATATATATATAGATATATATACTATCTCAGTATAATACATCCTTGGCTTAAAACTTTCTTTTTATACTTTGTACTGTGCCGTAATAATAGTTTTAGTTAATTACAATTATCACTTCTATATAAATTGATATATAATAACCAACGAATAAAATAGTAGAGTGAGAATAATTTTTAATAAATTATTATTCCAAATTCATAATCTTGCTTGCCTCAGTTTTAATTCTCACGGAAGAATTGTTGTAGGAAATATTATTGATTTTTTTTTTAATAAAAATATTCTCACGAAGTTTTTACTACATCTTAGCACAATTCAAATAAAAAAAATATTTCGATTTAATCGTCACTAATTTTAAAAAAAAAAAGGCATATTAGTACTTCTTCCTATTATTGCTATCATTAGCTTTCCTTCATTATATTTAGTGTAGTTATTATTAGTAATATCACCCGTTGTATCGTTTTTCTTATTGCCAGTACTTCGACGTACTTCCTTTTTTTTTTATATTTCAATATAGTTTGTTGTTACATATTATTATTTTTTATCATTGTTAATTATTTTTTTTGTAATATTATATTATTACTATTATTAGTACTTCTACAATGTTATTCTTACGGATCACTATTATTCACTAGTACAATTTTTGTTTATAATTAATAATACTATACTATCTCAATTCGTTGTCAGTATTACTCAAGTCCAGGATGGCCCAGCTGCGCCAGGGAAAAGAATAGAAGAAGCATCTGACTACTTCATGCATGCTCCACTTGGCTCGGGGGGATATAGCTCAGTTGGTAGAGCTCCGCTCTTGCAACTCGGTCGTTGCGATTATGGGTTGGATGTCTAATTGTCCAGACGGTAATGATAGTATCTTGTACCTGAACCGGTGACTCACTTTTCTGTTAGTTTTATTATTTTATATTTTTTTATTACTAGACTAATTACTAGTATTATTATTTACAATATTGTGGTATTTATTTTTCTTCACTAACTATCTATATTATCTTTGAAATTTACTTTACTTTAGTTATTAATTACTAGTACTACACTAGAAATTAATATTAATTTTTTTACTTTTAAAATTTTGAGTAGTTTATGACTCGCTCTTCTATAAAAGAATTGGTTAATTACGATCGTGAAATTGAAAGATTTCTTCGATTGTGCAGGAAAGAAAAAATATCGTCTTCTCAAGGAGTAGCTTGTAAAGAAATGGAAAACCAGGAAGCAGAGGACATTAACCCACTTGAGATCCCACCATCAGTCCATGTAGAGGAGCAGTTTGATGAAGTGGCGCCAATGCAGCAAACAGAATCCTTAGGGATTATGCTACACGTGATCGCTTCAACTGTGAATCTAGTGTCAGGAAGCCCCCAGTGGCAGCCAACAACTTTGAAATCAAGACCGGCCTGATTCAAACAATTCAACAATCTTGTATCTTCACTGGTGATACAAGTGAAGATCCACATAGTCATTTAATTGATTTTCTAGAACTTGTGGAAACTGCTAAGTACAATGGAGTACCTCCTGAAGCTATCAAGTTAAGGCTATTTCCTTTTTATTTAAAAGAAGATGCCAAGATTTGGTTGCGAAGTTTGCCTCAAGGGTCCATTATGACATGGAACCAGATGACTCAGAAGTTTTTAAACAAATATTATTCCCCTACTAAAATAACAAAGTTAAGACAAGACATATCTAATTTCTTGCAGACTGACACTGAGTCAGTTTATCAAGCTTGGGAAAGAGTAAAAGCAATGTTAAGATAATGCCCACACCATGACATTCCTAAACATACAATTGTACATTTTTTATCACGGGTTAAACCCTCTGTGTAACGATCCGACCGGTCATTCCGAGAGTTTAGCCCTGTTTTTCCCATTTCTGCTTCATTCTTGTTTGGTTCAGCTCTTTTATGTTGCGTTGGATTGATTGGATTGGGTTCAGATTGGTTGTGGTGAGAAATGAGACACTTAGTCTCTTTGATTGGTGATTTAATTGGAAAAGTCAACTGGAAGTTGACTTGTAGGTAAATGATGTCGGAATGTGATTTTTGGGGCTCGGATAGCTTCATTAAGTGATTTGGGACTTAGGAGTGTGTTCGGAATATCATTCGGAGGTCCGGAGTAGAATTAAGCTTGAATTGGCGAAAATGGATTTTTGGCGATTTCCGATCGGCAGTGGAAAATTAGCTATCGGGTTCGGAATGGAATTCCGAAAGTTGGAGCAGGTCCATATTGTCATTTAGGATGTGTGTGCAAATTTTCAGGTTATTCGGAAGTGGTTTGGGTGACTTCGGTACCATTGGCGGATTTCGAAATTTAAAAATCCTTAGGCTTGAATTTGGATTTGATTTGGTGTTTTGATGTTATTTTTAGCGTTGCGAGGGTTTGACTAGGTTGGTATATATATATATGACTTGTGGTACTTTTGGTTGAGGCCCCGAGGGGCTCGGGATTTATTTCGGATGATTTTGGAAGGTTGGAAGTTGGAAAAAATATAGCAAATGATTGCTGGTGCAGGCCTTCTGGTGTGACCGCATCTGCAGACGGGGAGCCGCAGGTGCGAAACACCTTGCGCAGATGCGGAAAGAGGAACCTGGCTTGGGAGCGCAGGTGTGGAAGTTGGGTCGCACCTGCGGGGCCGCAGGTGCGTGTTGAGGACCGCAAATGCGAAATTTTGGCTTAAGTGAGAATCCGCACCTGCGAGGAATTTTCCGCAGGTGCGGCGCCGCAGGTGCGGACATGGGGTCGCAGGTGCGAGATTGCTGGCAGAACCTATATAAGGTTGCATTCGCGAATTTTCACTCATTTCTTCACCATTTGTGTCGGATTTTTGAGCTTTGAGCTGAGATTTCAAGGGGGAATCAAGTGTATTCAGTGAGGTAAGCTACATGGACTTTGTATCTTGTGTTTATGACAATTATTCCGTTGTTTAATCATGTTTTAGTGGTAAAATTTGGGGGATTAGGAATTGAGACTTGAGAGTATAAATTGGGGATTTGAAGGGCCATTTGGGGTCTGATTTTGATGTATTTGGTATGAATGAGCTCGTGAGATAGTAAGGATTCTAGTTTTGTGATTTTTATCGGAATCCTAGACATGGGCCCGGAGGTTGGGTTTGGTCAAATTCGGGATTTTTGATGTAAATTCGATATTTTCGAGTAAGCTTTGTACCTTTAGCAAATTTTGATGATATGAATTTGTTTTGAATAGATTCGGAGCGCGTTGAGTCCGAGTCGAGGGGCAAAGGCATCGCGGTGTAGTTTTTCATCCGGTTTGAGGTAAGTAACGAACGTAAATCTTGACTTGAGGGTATGAAACCCCAATATTTCATATTGTTTTGATAAATGAGGTGACACACATGCTAGGTGACGGGCGTGTGGGCGTGCAACGGTAGGGATTGTGACTTGGTCCGTCCCGTAGCGACTATTAAGTCGCGTGTTTGATTTGAAATCATATGATATTCCGTATTTTAGAGATTTGTACTATATTTGGGCTGTATGCCATGTTTGGGGCCTTGTGCCGACCTGTTTGGACCCTCAGGGGTGTTTTAGTACTATTCTCACACTGTTTTAATAGAAAATGTAATCTCAGCCTGTGATGACCCAAGGGGTCATTTTATGAATTTAGACTCCGCTCTATGCTTAATATCCATAAAAAGACTAATTTTAAATACTTCGATTTTCGTGCACAGTCCGGACGTGAAACCGGAAAGCTTTTATGTGAAAATAAGAGAAATAGTGATTTCTATAATTTAAATTTGATTATAGTTGACTTTGGTCAATATTTTGAGTAAACGGACCCGGATCTGTGTTCCGACGATCCCAAGAGGTGCGAAGTAAAATATGAGACTCGGGCGTATGCCCGAAAATGAATTCCGAGGTCCCAAGCCTTAGAAATCAATTTTTGAAAGAAATTATTTTGCTGAAATATTGATGAAATAAAGAAAAGAATTAATGTTTGAAATCATTGGTATCAGGCCCGTATTTTGGTTCCGGAGTCCAGTATAGATTTGTTATAGTATTTAAAGGTTAACTGTGAAATTTGGTGAAAAATGGAATTTATTTGACGTGATTCGGACATCCGGTTGAAAACTTATGAACTTTGAGTGTTCTCGAGAAAAATGATGAGTTTTGAGGTTGAATTCATAGTTTTACATGTTATTTTCATGATTTGATCGCATGAGCAAGTCCATATGATGTTTTTAGACTTGCATGCATGTTTTGTTTAGAGCCCCGAGGGCTTGGGTGAGTTTCGGATAGGCCACGGGGTGTTTTTGCACTTGTATTTCTATTGTCTTTGTTGTTGCTGGTGCACAACTATTTAATGTATTGTGTTCGCACCCCTATGAACGCGAACCGTAGAGTAAAATAGGTGGGGGATCATTTTGTTCTATGTGAACGGACCCCCCACAGTCGCGTACGCATAAAGTAAACTTCAGGGGGGCCACAATCTGTGCTATGCGAACGCATAGCTCCCCCATGCGAACACACTGTGTAAAATGGACCTGGGGGAGGGGGAGCCCAAAAGCACTATGCAAACGCATTCCCTTCAGTGCGAACGCATAGGCCACTGCCCATTACCTTATGCGAATGCGGCAGGCCCTATGAGAACGCATAGAAGGCCTGCCCAGCAATATAAATTTTTAAAAACGGGTAGACCTTCTTCTTCTTCTTCTTCTTCTTCTTCATATTTTCGAACCCCACGGCCCTAGGAACGATTTTCTTCATCAAATATCATCCCCAAGTCATAGGTAATCAATTCTAAACTTTACTCTTTCAATTCCTTATTGTTTTTCATCACTTTTAAATCAAAAACTAAGAATTTTCATGGTAAAAATTGAGAGTTGAGTAGAATTAGGAAATTTTGTAAAAATCGAATTTTTACCTCGAATTAAGGTCGGATTTTGAAACTAATTTTATATTTGGGTTCTTGGGTGAATGGGTGAACGTAATTTGGTTCGAACCCCGAGTTTAGACCAAGCGGGCCCGGGGTCGGGTTTTCACTTTTTTTTTGAGAAAACTTAGGAAAAATTATATTTTTCAATAAATTTAGTTCCTTTAGCATTAATTTAATGGTATCGAGTTAATTATGATTAGATTCGAGCAAGTTAGATCAAGATTCTAAAAGAAAAGCAGTAATTGAGCAGTGAGTGGCCTACGAAGTTGAGATAAGTGTTTGGTCTAACTTTGGCTTGAGGGAATAGGAATCCCCACTTGCTTGCTATGTGAAATTCATGTGTGTGGTGTATAGGTGAGGTGACGAGTATCTATGCACCACCAATGGTCTTTTAAACATGATCCCTTCCCCGTTTCCAAGTTAAATTGATTCCTGGCTTAATTGTTCTATGTTCATTATTATTCCTACGATTACTTGGCCTTATTCCGTTGTTGTTAAATATTGTTGTGGTTATTTTAGAAGAGTACGGGGTGTTTAATTGGTCCCCTTGTGATATAGAGAGGTTGAGCAATTTGGCACTACTTTTGGAAATACATACATACATATATATATATATATACATACATATATATATATATACATACATATATATATATATACATACATATATATATATACACACACACACACACACACACATATATATATATATATATATATATGCGAATTGACTTGGGTTACATGTGTGGTTCTGGATGTATATATCTATATATATATATATATATATATATATATATATATATATATATATATTCATGTTGGTTTCATTTGTTTATTTCCATTTGTTGTTGTAAGTGTGTTAAAAGTATTGGCTGTTCTCTTGATTCTATCATGGTATATAAAGACTGAGTTGAGTTGACAGTGTTACGGTGGTTACCTATATTCTGGCTAGTCCTACTGTGGGATGATGTTGTTTAAAGCTTACGAGCTATACTATTTTCTGTTTGAAATTGTTGAAACAAAAGTGATTGTGATAAGGGGGCTGCAATAAGGGTGGATGATTGATTGTGGTAAGGGTGAATGAATTGATTGTGATAAGGGTGAATATGTGGGATCGGGTTGCACGCCGCAACAGGACAGTGAAAAATGGGGAATAATGATGCTTTACTGATTTTTAAAAATTTAAGGATTTGGAAATTCTTGTTTTACTCTACGGTTTTTCTTATATCTCGTACGCGTGATTATTTTAAAGTGAAGTTCGGAAACTTGGAGATTTACTTGAGTATTGGTTATAGCTGAGACCTGGAAAAGGAGGCTGAGTTATTTTATTGTTGTTGCAGTATTTATTTATTTGCTTAGATTTTTTTCTTGATTTATTATTTATGTTTTCACAGGTTATATTGTAAATGCCCCGCCGTAGCCTCGTCACTATTTCGTCGAGGTTAGGCTCGACACTTACTAAGTACATGGGGTCGGTTGTACTGATATTGCACTCTACACTATTTTGTGTAGATCCAGGTACCGGTCAGCAGTAGAGACATTTAAAGTGGCTATTCATTTATTCGGAGACACGAGGTATGTCTGCCGGCGTTCGCAGATCTTGAGAGTCTTCTCCTATTTTCATAAATGATGTTTTATTATATTCAGAACAGTTACATTATTTCTTTCAGCCAAGTATTTGTAGTATTCTTTAGTAGTTCGTGAATTGTGACACCAGACTCTGGGGTAACTTTTTGATATATCTATATAATTAGTTCGTGGCTCAGTGTAGTTAATTGTTTATTATTTTATATTGTGAATTATTCATTTAAAGCCATTAGATTAAGTGTTAATTTAAAATAGTTTTATCCTGTTTAAATGGTTAATTAAAGGAAATAATTAAGCGAACTCTAACATTGGCTTGCCTAGAAAGTGTGGTGTTAGGCGCCATCACAATCCTTAAGGTTGGGAATTTGGGTCGTGACAAGTTTGTATCAGAGCACTAGGTTTCTTAGGTCTCAAAATTCATGAATAAGCTTATTTGAGTCTGAAGGATCGGTACGGAGACGTCTGTACTTATCTTTCTGTCACGATCCAATTTCAGAGTCGTGATGGCGCCTGTTGTGGGACCAGGCCAGCCACCTATCTAAACTAAACTAGAGCCACTCATAAGAGAAATACCGTTTTTAACAAGTCTGAAATCAATAATAATAGTAAGTTTGAATTTGAAAACAGATTTATGAGAATCAGGAACCCATAATCCTACAAAAACCCGGATCCGGTGTCACACAACCATGAGCTGCTAATACATAATACAACCCGAAAAGAAATGACTAACATAGTCTGAAAATAAATATGGCAGGAAGAAACGAAAGAGATGACGAGATCACGGTCGCCAGCTGCTACCTCGTCAACTCTGATGAAACTGCTACTACTCACTAACCAGAGCTGAATCCCGATGTACCTGGATCTGCACACAAGGTGCAGGGGGTAACGTGAGTACACCAACTCAATAGTAACAAAACCAAACTACGGGTTGAGAGGTAGTGACAGACTAAACCTCCGATAATTCGAACAACAGTATATAACTTGGAAATGACAGTATTATATCAGAAAATAAAAAAGATGCATCAATTTGTGTCCGTAGCCCTGCATATCAGCATGAACTCATATGAAATCAAGAATGGTGTGTGCTCAGTAAACAAACTCTCAGAAGGTAGTCCACTCAGTACTATAAGACGGCCTTCTGGCCCAGGAAAAGTCCATCCTGGATATTACCTAAATACAAGTGACACAGTCACTTAGTACTGAGGAAAAGGCCGATCCAGCCCCCCGGAGAAGATCCATCTCTGGAACATAAGCCCCACGGAGAAGGTCTATCTCCGGAACATAATACTCGGACAAGATCCATGTCCAGGGAAGATCTATCCCTCAATATCTGTGCGCTCACTGGGGGTGTAAAGACTCCAGAGGGGATCCTATAAGCCCAAGCGCTATATCAAGCCAACGAAGGCATGATTCTAGGGTCGCTGCGGTGTGCAGTCCGACCTCATAACTATCTCAAAACCAGGCTTCAAGCCTCACTCAGTCAGTACCTTCTAGTCTCACTCACAATGCTCTAACATATGAAAATCAGCCCAAACCAATGATAATATAGAATAAATTAGCAACATATGAGACTGAGGCATGAAACATATACTATAACAGGACTGGGTACATGAAAACAATAATCATAAAGAGACAACACTAATTGACCGTTCCGGTCTGAACATATTGGCATGAAGCCTTAACATTTATACTTAGCATGATTTCTTTTGCGTTCAAGGTAATTGCCACCTTCACAGTACAAATATCAACCTGAGATAACCATTAGACAGTGCCATGGGATGAGCCAGGCTACAAATATTCGGTGTACGCCCGCATGTCCGTAAATTGGCAAATGCGTCACCTTAATTAACATCAAATATCAAATAGTTTGGGGTTTCAGACCCTCAGTTCCAAGTTTGGAAGCGTTACTTACCTCAAAACCGGCTAATATACTACTCCGCAGTTCCCTTGCCTTTAAATTCAGCCTTCGAGTGCTCCAAATCTACCAATCAGAAGTATATCATCATAATATGCTAAGGAACTAATCCCAATCGAAATTTATCAAAAATACTCAAAAATCTAGAATTTGGTCAAACCCGTCCCCCGGGCTCACGTCTCGGAACTCGATAAAATTTATACAACAAGAAACCTCGTCCTCCTAAGAATCTATACATACCAGGAACACTGAATTCGGAGTCCAAATGACCCCTCAAATCCCATCTTAAAGCCTCTTAATCCCAAGCCCTAATTACCCAATTTGTACTGATTTTCCCTTAATTTTCCACCATAAATACGACCTTTAATCACATATAAACGAGTTTAGAGTCCAAAAACCTTACCTCAATGAAGAACTATCGAATCCCCTCTTCAAAAACCCCTCAAAAGCTTCAAACCCGGATGAAATATTGAGAAAGATGGCTAAAATTCACGAAGGCACGCTTTTATACTTTCTGCCCAGTGGTTCCGCACCTGCAACCCTTTACTCGCACCTGCGGAAAATCCCAAGGACCTCAACTTTCGTACCTGCGATCGACCTCCCGCACCTGCGGCCTCGCAGATGCGGCAATTACCTCGCACCTATGGGAACTCCTTACTCAACCCAAACTTTAGCACCTGCAGAGCCATGTCCGCTCCTGCGGGACGGCACCTGCGGCTCCCCTTCCGCAGGTGCGAAAACACCAGTAACAACAACATCAGCAATAGCAAAAACCGTTCCAACTTCCCGTTAACCACTCGAAACCATCCCGAGCCCCTCGGGACCCCAACCAAACATACCAACGCACCATATATGATCATTCCAACTTAGTCGAGCCTTCGAAACATTAACCACAACATCAAAACTCCAAAACACATCGAATTCAAGCCTATGAACTTTGAATTTTCTAAATTCCACCAACGACGCCGAAACTACCCAAAACAACTCCGGTTGACCTGAAATTTTGCAGACATATCCAAAATGACATTACGAACCTGTTCCAACTGTCAGAATTCCATTCCAACCCCGATAGCCTATTTTCCACTGCCAACCGAAAATCGCCAAAAACTAACTTTCGCTAATTCAAGCCTAATTCTACACCGGACATCACAAAAATATTTCGAACACACTCCTAAGTCCTAAATTACATAACGAAGCTATCCGAGCCATACAATCCACATCCCGAAGTCGTTTCCCAATAAGTCAACTTCTGGTTGACTTTTCCAACTCTAGGGCTACTTTTAGAGACTAAGTGTCTCAATTCCTCCTATAACCACTCCGAACCCGGAATAACCAACTCTAACACATCATGAATAGTCTAACTAAGCTACAATAAGGCATAAACAATGAAAATAGTGCATGTTCCACATAACGACCGACCGGGTCGTTACATTCTCCCCCTCTTAAACAAACGTTCGTCCTCGAACGGGTCTAGAAACATACCTGGAGTCTCAAACAAGTGAGGATACCTGATCTGCATCTCCCGCTAGGTCTCCCAAGTAGCCTCCTCCAGTGGCTGACCTTTCCACCGCTCCTTCACTGAAGCTATCTCCTTTGACGTTAACTTTCTGGCCTCGCGAGCCAAAATAGCCACTGGCTCCACCTCATAATACATATCATCCTCGAGCTGAACTGTGCTGAAGTCTAACACATGAGACGGTTCACCAACATATTTTCTGAGCATCGACACATGAAATACCGGATGAACACTCGATATACTGGGTGGCAAGGCAAGTCTATAAGCCACCTCTCCAACCTTCTGAAGCACCTCAAAAGGACCAATAAACCGCGGACTTAGATTTCCTCTATTTTCGAACCTCATAACACCCTTCATGGGTGATACCTTCAGCAGTACCTTATCACCTTCCATAAAAGACACATCCCGAACCTTCCGGTCCGCATAACTCTTCTGTCTAGACTGCGCCGTGTGAAGTCACTTTTGAATCAATTTCACCTTCTCCAACGCATCCTGAATCAAATCCGTGCCCAATAACTTAGCCTCACCAGACTCGAACTAATCAACCGGAGATCTACACCTCCTACCATATAAAGCCTCATACGGGGCCATCTGAATACTGGACTGGTAGCTGTTATTATATGCAAACTCCGCTAGTGGCAGGAACCGATCCCATGAACCACCAAAATCAATCACACAAGCCCGTAACATGTCCTCCAAAATCTGAATAGTCCGTTCCGACTGCCCGTTGGTCTGCGGGTGAAATGCAGTGCTCAACTCTACATAAGTACCCATGCCTCTCTGCACGGCCCTCAAAAACTGAGATATGAACTGAGTACCTCTGTCAGAAATAATAGAAATCGGAACTCTATGCAATCAGATAATCTCCTTAATGTAAATACCAGCTAACCGCTCTGAAGTATAAGAAGTGCTGGCAGGAATTGCGCGGACTTGGTCAATCTATCTACAATGACCCAAATAGGATCAAAACCCTTCGAAGTTCGTGGAAGCCAACTACAAAGTCCATGGTAATCCACTCCCACTTCCACTCCGGAATATCTAACCTCTGAAGTAATCCACCTGGTCTCTGGTGCTCATACTTGACTTGCTGGCAGTTGAGACACCGTGCTACATACTCAACAATATCTCTCTTCATCCGCCTCTACCAATACTGTTGTCTCAGATCCTGGTACATCTTCGCGGCACCCGGATGAATAGAATACCATGAACTGTGAGCCTCTACTAATATCAACTCTCGAATACCATCCACATTGGGCTCACAAATACGGCCCTGCATCCTTATAACTCTGTCATCACCAATAGTCACATCCCGGGCATCACCCCGACGAACTCTATCCTGAAGAACTAACAAGTGGCGATCATAATATTGTCGTGCCTTAATCTGATCAAATAAAGAAGATCGGGAAGCCATGCTAGCTACCACCCGTGGAGGCTCTGACAAATCCAATCTCACAAGCTGCCCTACTAGGGCCTGAACATCACGCGCTAAGGGTCGCTCTACTGCTGAAATATAGGCCAAACTCCCCAAACTCCCTGCTCGGTAACTCAGGGCATCAGCCACTACATTGGCCTACCCCGGATGATATAGGAAGGTGAGGTCATAATCCTTAAGAATCTCCAATCATCTTCTCTAACGAAGATTCAAATCCTTCTGCTTCAGCAGATACTGCAAGCTACGATGGTCAGTAAAAATCTCACACTGTACCCCATACAAATAATGACGGCAAATCTTCAAAGCATGAACAATGGCAGCTAGCTCAAGATCGTGCACTGGATAATTCTTCTTGTGCACCTTCAACTGTCTGGACGCGTAGGCAATCACCCTACCGTCCTGCATCAAAACCGCTCCCAAACCAACTTTAGAAGCATCACAATATACTGTGTAAGAACCTGAACCCATAGGCAATACCAATACAGGAGCTGTAGTCGATGCTGACTTGAGTTTTCTGAAAGATCTTCTCGCACTCATCGGACCATCTGAATGGAGCACCCTTCTGGGTCAATCTGGTCAAAGGTGAAGCAATAGAAGAAAATCCCTCCACAAAGCGATGGTAATAACCCGCCAAACCCAGGAAACTCCTAATCTCCGTAGCTGAGGACGGTCTGGGCCAACTCTGCACTGCCTCTATCTTCTTCGAGTCCACCTGAATACCCTCACTAGACACCACGTGACCCAAGAAAGCTACCGAACCAAGCCAAAACTCACATTTGGAGAACTTTGCATAAAGCTTCTCCTCCCTCAATCTCTGCAGCACAACCCTCAAATGCTAAGCTTGCTCCTCCTGGCTACGAGAGTACACCAGGATGTCATCAATGAACACAATAACGAATGAATCAAGGTAAGGCTGAAACACGTTGTTCATCAAATGCATGAACGCGGCTAGGGCATTGGCCAGCCCAAAAGACATAACCAGAAACTCATAGTGGCCAGATCTAGTCCTGAAAGCAGTCTTCGGAATATCAGAATCTCGAATCTTTAGCTGATGGTATCCAGACCTCAAGTCGATCATGGAGAACACCCTAGCTCCCTGAAGCTGATCAAACAAGTCATCAATACGGGGCAAAGGATACCAGTTCTTCACCGTTACCTTGTTCAGCTGCCTATAGTCAATGCACATACGCATGGAACCATCCTTCTTCTTCACGAACAACACTGGTGCACCCCAAGGCAACATACTAGGCCGAATGAACCCCTTATCTAGGAGTTCCTGAAGTTGTTCCTTCAATTTCTTCAACTCTACTGGGGCCATGCGGTAAGGGGGAGTAGAGATAGGCTGGGTATCTGGCAATAACTCAATACCAAAATTAATGTCCCTGTCAAGTGGCATGGCTGGCAGGTTTGTTGGGAAAACGCCCGGGAATTCACGGACCATAGGAACAGAATCAACGGAAGGAGTCTCACTACTAACATCCCTCACAAAGGCCAGATAAGACTCACACCCCTTCCCAATCATACGCTGAGCCTTCAAAAAGGAAATCACCCTGCTAGGCACATACTCCACTGAACCTCTCCACTCAATCATCGACAATCCCAGCATAGCTAAGGTTACGGTCTTGGCGTGACAGTCAAGAACTGCATGGCATGGAGATAGCCAATCCATGCCCAAAATCACATCGAAGTAAACCATGCTAAGCAGTAATAGATCTGCCCAGGTCTCCCGACCCCCAATAGATATAATACAAGATTGGTACACCCGGTCTACAACAACAGTATCCCCCACCAAAGTCGACACATGAACAACTGAAACAAAGACTCACGGGGTGTATCCAAGAAATGTGCAAAGTATGAAGAAGCATATAAATACGTAGAACCAGGATCAAATAATACCGCAGCATCCCGTTGGCAGACTGAGATAATACCTGTAATCACTGCATCTGAATCTATGGAATCTGGTCTGCCCGGAAGTGCATAGAAACGGGCCTGTCCTCCACCTGACCGACCTCCCCCTTTGGAGCGGCCTCTGACTGACTGACCTCCACCCCTGGCTGCCTGATCGGGTGGTGTAGAAACTGGTGCTGAAGTTGGAGGCTGGCTCCTGTGCTGAAATGAACTATCAGAAAGGCGGGGACAATACCTCTTAATGTGACCCGGATCCCCACACTCGAAGCAACCCCTCTCAGCAAATGACGGTGGGGACTGAAGGGAACCCCTGGAACCAGAGTAGCTGTTAGAAAAACCACGTGTTGAGGAATCCTGAACTGATGGTGGCCGGGATGAGATCTGGGCTGGAGGTGCACTAAATGAGGAACGGTCTGGATGAGAGCTACGGGGACCGTGTCTTGATGAAGCACCACTGTAAACTGGACAAGCTGGCTGAGGAGGCCTGAATGGTATGCCTTTGCTGTGCTGAGACGGACCTCCTGAGTGAACACCACTATAACTACCAGAACCTCGAGGCCTCTTGGCCTCTCTCTGAACACGCTCCTAGCGGCGCACTGACTCAATCTCCCTGGCTATGTCAATTACCTCTTCAAAAGAAGCACCGGACTGCTCAAAAAAATCCGTAGCTGATAAGTGAGACCATCAACAAATCTTTGAATCCTCTCTCTGTCTGTGGGAACTAGCCAGATGGAATGATGGGCTAACTCAGAGAACCTCATCTCATACTGTGTCACGGCCATGTCTCCCTGACGCAACTGCTCGAACTCTCTACATAGCTCCTCTCTGCGACACTGTGGTATATACTTCTCTAGAAAGAGAATAGAGAACTGGTGCCATGTAAGAGGCGCTGCATCAGCGGGTCTACGCCTCTCATAGGCCTCCCACCAAGAAAGTGCAGCTCCTGAAAACTGGAATGTAGTGAATGGAACCCCACTGGCCTCTAATATCCCTGCTGTACATAGTATCCTCTGACACTTGTCCAAGAAGGCATGGGCATCCTCGCCCTCTGTACCACTAAAAGTGGGAGGCTGGAGTCTACTAAACCTCTCCAACCTACGCTGCTCATCATCAGCTAAAGCTGGGACCATATAATCCTGTACCGGAGCAATCTGCTGCATTGGGGCTGCCCCAAGTGTCTGAAGTCCCTGGGTGACCTGCTCAGGTGTCCGGGCAGCTGGAGTCTGGATGCCTCCCCCGACCTGAGAAGTAATAGCAGTAGTGGACATAGCGACGACCTGTGCCAAGCTGGTGCACACCGTCAAAATCTGGGCTAGGGTCTCCTGAAGACCCGGAATCACAATGGGGACTGCTGGTGCCTGAGTCTGCCCCGGTGGAATCTCAGCTGCGGAGACCTGATCTTGGGCAATGGGAGGGTCCACAGGTGCTGCCCCGACTGCTGTGCGGGTTGCACCCCTCCCTCTGCCATGTCTCGACCACGGCCTCGACCTCGGGCTGGTCCTGCTGGTGAGACCCATTTAACCTAGAGCTCTGATACCAACTTGTCACGACCCAATTTCAAAGTCGTGATGGCGCCTGTCGTGGGACCAAGCCAGCCACCTATCTAAAGTAAACTAGATCCACTCATCAGAGAAATATCATTTTTAACAAGTCTGAAATCAATAATAATTGTAAGTTTGAATTTGAAAACAGATTTATGAGAATCAGGAACCCATAATCCTACAAAAACCCAGATCCAGTGTCACACAGTCATGAGCTGCTAATACATAATACAACCCGAAAAGAAATGACTAACATAGTCTGAAAATAAATACGACAGGTAGAAAAGAAAGAGATGACGAGATCACGGTCGCCAGCTGCTACCTCGCCAACTCTGATGAAACTGCTGCTACTTACTGACCAGAGCTGAATCCCGATGTACCTAGATCTGCAAACAAGGTGAAGGGGGTAACGTGAGTACACCAAATTAGTAGTAACGAAACCAAACTATGGGCTGAGAGGTAGTGATAGACTAAAACTCCGATAATTCAAACAATAGTATATAACTTGGAAATGACAGTATTATATCAGAAAATAAACAAGATGCATCAATTTGTGTCCGTATCCCTGCATATAAGCATGAATTCATATGAAATCAAGAATGGTGTGTACTCAGTAAACAAACTCTCAGAAGTTAGTCCACTCAGTACTAGAATACGGCCTTCCGGCCCAGGGAAAGTCCATCCCAAATATTACCTAAATACAAGTGACACAGTCACCTAGTACTGAGGAAAAAGGCCGATCTAGCCCCACGAAGAAGATCCATTTCCGGAACATAAGCCCCACGGAGAAGGTCCATCTCCGGAACATAATACTCGAAAAAGATCCATGTCCAGGGAAGATCTATCCCTCAATATCTGTGCGCTCACTGGGGGTGTAAAGACTCCAGAGGGGCTCCTATAAGCCCAAGCGCTATATCAAGCCAACGAAGACATGATTCTAGGGTCGCTGCGGTGTGCAGTCCGACCTCATAACTATCTGAAAACCAGGATTCAAGCCTCACTCAGTCAGTACCTTCCAATCTCACTCACAATGCTCTAACATATGAAAATCAGCCCAAACCAATGATAATATATAATAAACTAGCAACTTACGAGACTGAGGCATGAAACATATACTATAACAAGACTGAGTACATGAAAACAATAATCATAAATAGAGAATAATTGACCGTTTCGGTCTGAACATATCGGCGTGAAGACTTTACATTTATACTTAGCATGATTTCTATTGCGTTCAAGGTAATTCCCACCTTCACAGTACAAATATCAACTTGAGATAACCATTAGACAGTGCCATGGGATGATCCAGGCTACAAATATTCGGTGTACGCCCGCATGCCCGTCACTTGGAAAATACGTCACCTTAATTTACATCAAATATCAAATAGTTTGGGGTTTCGGACCCTCAGTTCCAAGTTTGGAAGCGTTAATTACCTCAAAACCGGCTAATATACTACTCCGCAGTGCCCTTGCCTCTAAATTCAGCCTTCGAGTTCTCCAAATCTACCAACAATCAGAAGTATATCATCATAATATGCTAAGGAACTAATCCCAATCGAAATTTATCAAAAATACTTAAAAATCCAGAATTTGGTCAAACCCGTCCCCAAAGCCCACGTCTCGGAACTCGATAAAATTTACACCACAAGAAACCTCGTCCTCCCAGGAGTCTATACATACCAGGGACACTGAATTCGGAGTCCAAATGAACCCTCAAATCCCCATTTTAAATCCTCTTAATCCTAAGCCCTAATTACCCAATTTGCACTGATTTTTCCTAATTTTCACCATAAATTCGACCTTCAATCACATATAAACGAGTTCGAGTCCTAAAACCTTACCTCAATGAAGAACTATCGAATCCCCTATTCAAAAACCCTTCAAAAGCTTCAAACCCGGATGAAATATTGAGAAAGATGGCTAAAATTCGCGAAGGAACGCTTTTATACTTTCTACCTAGTGGTTCCGCACCTGCGACCACTTACTCGCACCTGCGAAAAATCCCAAGGACCTCAACTTCCGCACCTACGATCGACCTCCTGCACCTGCGGCCTCGCAGATGCGGCAATTACCTCGCACCTGCGGGAACTCCTTACTCAGCCCAAACTTCCGCACCTGCGGAGCCATGTCCTCTCCTGGGGGACCGCACCTGCGGCTCCCCTTCCGCAGATGCGAAAACACCAGTAACAACAACATCAGCAATAGCAAAAACTATTCAAACTCCCCGTTAACCACCCGAAACCATCCCGAGCCCCTCGGGACCCCAACCAAACATACCAACGCACCATATATGATCATTCCAACTTATTCGAGCCTTCGAAACATTAACCACATCATCAAAACTCCAAAAACACATCGAATACAAGCCTATGAACTTTGAATTTTCTAAATTCCACCAACGATGCCGAAACTACCCAAAACAACTCCGATTGACCTGAAATTTTGCAGACATATCCAAAATGACATTACAAACCTGTTCCAACTGTTGGAATTCCATTCCGACCCCAATAGCCTATTTTCCACTGCCAACCAAAAATCGTCAAAAACTAACTTTCGCCAATTCAAGCCTAATTCTACACCGGACATCACACAAAAATATTCCGAACACACTCCTAAGTCTAAAATCACCAAACGAAGTTATCCGAGCCATAAAATCTGCATCCCGAAGTCGTTTCCTAATAAGTTAACTCCTGGTTGACTTTTCCAACTCTAAGGCTACTTTTAGAGACTAAGTGTCTCAATTCCTCCTATAACCACTCCGAATCCAGACTAACCAACTCTTACACATCATAAACAGTCTAACTAAGCTACAACAAGGCAGAAACAATGAAAATAATGCATGTTCCACGTAACGACCGACCGGGTCGTTATACTTTCGGAGGCTATTGAGTTAAGAAACAACTCCATTTTATTTCTACTCTATCGTGCGATTCTTGTATCCCAAATACTGATTAGATTCTCCTATTCTCTCGCAGATGGATAGAACACGTGCTTCTTCTTCCACTGACTAGCATTCCGGTCCTCCAGTAGCAGCAGCAACAGCTCCTACTAGGGGCAGAGGCCTAGGCCACGCTAGAGGCCGAGGCAGGGGTAGAACTCAGACCATTGCCCAGGCAGCAACCCCAGCTGCGGAACCCCAAACTGAGATTAATGAAGGGGTTCCAGCTCAGACTGTTCCAGCGGGACCAGCTCAGGTCCCCGAAGGGTTTATTTCTACCCCGGTTCTTCAAGATGCTTTGGTCCGTTTAGTGGGCTTGATGGAGAGTGTGGCCCAGATGGGCACATTCCCTGTTGCAGCAGCCGTATCTCAGGCTGGAGGAGGGGTCCAAACTCCTGCTACCCACACTCCAGTCCAGACTACTCCTCAGGTTCAGATCCCAATAGCCAATCCCGTTGGGGTAATTCACCCAGTTGCAGCAGTGCCGCCCATTAATGGGGAAGCTATGTCTACCGATGCTTTATGGAGGTTGGACAGGTTCGTTAAGTTATTTCCTTTTCACTTCACTGGTGCTACTTTAGAGGACCCTCAGGAATATCTGGATAGTTGTCATGAGGTGTTGCGAAATATGGGTATTNGAATCCTACTACCCATACTCCAGTTTAGACTACTCCTCAGGTTCAGACCCCGATAGCCAATCTTGTTGGGGTAATTCATCCAGTTGCAGCAGTGCCGCCCGTTAATGGGGCAATTATGTCTACCAATGCTTTGTGGAGACTTGACAGGTTCATTAAGTTATTCCCTATCCATTTCAGTGGTGCTACTTCAAAGGATCCTCAGGAATATCTGGACAATTGTCATGAGGTTCTACGTAATATGGGTATTTTGGAGACCAATGGGGTCAATTTTGCTGCTTTTCAGATGATTGGTTCCGCCAAGAAATGGTGGAGGGATTTTTTGTTGACCAGGCCAGTTGGATCACCTGCTCTAACTTGGGATCAGTTCTCTCATATCTTTTTGGAAAAGTTCTTGCCTGCTACTACCCGAGAGGAGAAGCGTCGTCAGTTTGAGCGACTTTAGCAGGGTAGCATGACTGTGACCCAATATGAGACTCGTTTTGTGGAAGTGGCTAGGCATGCCATTCTCTTATTGCCCACACACAGAGAGAGGGAGAGTCAGACGGCTTATTGATGGCCTTGCTCAGCCCATCGGTTTGGAGATGGCCAAGGAGACAGGGACCGAGATTTCTTTACAGGATGCAGCTAATATAGCTAGGAGGGTTGAGTCAGTTCTTGGGATGGGAGGTCAGGGGTCAGACAAGAGACCTCGCCATTCCGGTGGTTTTAGTGGTGCCTTGTCTGGAGGCGGGACTTCATTTAGCAGAGGCCATTCTTCCAAGCCATTTCATTCAGCACTACAGGCTTCAGATGGTACTTCAGTTGGTCGTGGTTCTTATCTGCCTCCTTCTGCTCAACCAGTTTACAGTTCTCCTTCAGATCCTATTAGAGCACCTCCTCTGCAGAATGTTCCGCGTGGTCAGCTGATTCGTCCGGGTCAACATACTCTTCAATAGGGTTGTTTCGAGTGTGGTGAATATGGGCATGTCCGGAGGACTTGTCCGAATTACTCGGGTAATCAGTTTCAACAGCATGGTTCTCGTGCTATAGTTCCAACACCAGCTCCAGTACCACCTGCCCAGCTAGCAAGGGGTAGGGGTCAGGTAGTTAGAGGTAGAGGCCAGAATTTTAGAGGTGGAAGATAGATTCCTAAAGGTGGAGACCCAGCCTGTTGATATACTTTCTATGGTATGGCTGGGGTCGTTACATTAAATGATGTCATTACAAGAAAAATCTCTAATTATTATAGAGTGATGATTTTCCTGAACGTAATTCGGTTATGCGTATCTAATAAAATTCTTCTAATATGCTCCACTCTCGGGTGAGCTTTGTAACTCTAAAAAAAATCTAATTCTGTTAATGCTGGTATTGAGAAATTCTATGGGGATAGCTATGTCCATCATTACGTGTTGCAATTTTTTTAAAAGAAAAATATTTAAAAGAAGGAAATGGAATGTTTCAATTGGCACGATACACATGTTACTGGTGATTCAGAGTCGAGAATGAGATCCTCCCATTTTAATGTGATTTGATATGTTTAAACCAGGCTATGGGCCGCGGTGGAATTTATGTAAGGATGATATCCTTGTGATGGAAATTCTTGTGTTTAAATTCTCCCCTGTGAATTAAAATTTTACTATAGTACTGGTAAGGAGTCACGCCTGTTAGGCTTATTCAACAATTTATGTTTAAATAATGATAATAATCGTAGTAATAAATGGATGAATAATAATAAAAGCAATACTAATAATAAGTAAATAAATAAATAAATAAATTAATTATCTGTGCATAATTTGCCAAATTTGTGCTATTATTATTGAGCCTTAACCTACAAGGTAGGTGCCCGCCCATGTAGCGTTAAATGAGACACGTTAATTCGGGTATATAATTATGAGGTCTTCATGAATCGCATCTCGTTATCAGTATTGTGAATGGTAGAAAGGGGATTATTGTTACGTGAAGTTATTGGGTGATTCTGTAATTGATTATGAACAACTAAGATCTTATTGAGCCAAAAGGGTGTTCCATTCAAATGGTCAGACGAGTGTGGGTTGAACTTTCAAAAGCTCAAGATTGCTTTGGCTTTGGCGCCAGCGTTGGTGTCACCCACCGGTTCAGGATCTTAATTGGAGATATGGGAGATGGTTAATGTTATTGAAAGATTATGGTGTCACTATATTATATCACCCAGGGAAGGCCAACGTGGTGGCCGATGCATTGGGTAGAGAGGCGGTGAGTATGGGCAGCCTTGCGTATATTCCAGTTGGTCAGAGACCGTTAGCTTCAGAAATTTAGACGTTGGCTAATCAGTTCTTGAGGTTGGATATTTCGCCCAGCAGTGTTCTAGCTTTGTAACGACCCAGTCAGTCGTTTTAAGAATTAGCGCCCCGATCCCCTTTTAACCGCTTCTCCCATATCTATTTATGTTATTTGAACTTGTCGGAGCATTGAGTGATGAAATCCAGGGTGATTTTGGACACATAGTCCATAAATGTGGAATTTAGCTTTAGAAATATGGCCATAGCTAGATCTGTGTGAAGACGGATCCGGAATGGAATTCCGTCGACTCTATTAGCTCCGTTGGGTGATTTCGAGGTTATAAGCGTGTTCGGGATGTGTTTTCGAGGTCGGTTGTGGATTTAGGCTTGAATTGGCGAAAGTTAGAATTTCGGCGATTTCAATCGATAGGTGAAATATTGATTTCGGACTTGGAATGGAATTTTGAAAGCGACAGCAGGTCTGTAATGTCATTTGTTGACCTGTGTGAAAAATTTGAGGTCATTTGGATGAGTTTTGATGTGTTTCGGCATCAGATGTGGATTTTAGAAATTTCATGAGTTCTTAGGCTTGAATCTATATTGATGATTTTGATGTTATTTGATGTGTTTTTAAGGCACGACCAAGTTTGAATAAGGTATTAGGGTCAGTTGGTAGGTTTGGTTGAGGTCCCGGTGACCTCGGGGTTGTTTCAGATGCCCAACACGTGAGGTTGGGACTTTGAGAGCAGCTGAACCATTATGGTTCTGGTATCTCGCACCTGCGATGGTATTTCCGCAGGTGTGGACACGCAGGTGCGAAGGGGGTGCACACAGGTGCGGACTTAGCTTAGGCTGTCCCGACTCGCAGTCGCGGAAGAGTATCCGCAGGTGCGGAGCCGTACCTACGACCCAGCCACCGCTGGTGCAAACCCAGGTCGTTTAATGAGTTTCCACACCTTCGATTGTGTTTCCGCAGGTGCGACACCACAGGTGCGATCCCAGTGTCGCATGTGCGAAACATCTGGGCTGGTTATACCAAAAATCCGAGGGTTTGAAATTCATAATTCCAAAATCGATTGTGAGCTCGGAACATGGCAACTTTCAGTGGGATTTGAAGAGGAGAATCATAGGTAACGTTTTCTAACCTTAATCCATTTGTATATCAATAATCTCTATCAATTTCCTTAATCTAATCAATGAAATTAGATGAAAAACCATGAAATTGGGATGAAATTTCCCCAAGTAGAAATCTGAGGATTTAGGGAGATTTAGATGTCGGGTTTTGTTGATTCTTGTTTGAGTGGGTTCATGAGTGAATGGGTGTTCGGGAAATATAAATTTTACTCGATTCCAAGACGTGGGCCCAGGGGACTTTTTGGGCGAATTTCCTAATCTCGCGTATTAGCTTAAATATAATTAGCTATGTTGTTCCCTTGAAGTGATATTTACACCATGCAATCGATTTGAATAGATTTAGGCTACCCGAAGTCAGATACTCGTGGAAAGAGCGTGGTCTTGAGTTGATTAGCGCAGTCAAGGTAAGTGGCTTGCCTAATTCTGTGTTGGGGACTTCCCCTTAGGTATTTTTATACTGATTTGGTTACTTGGACTCCGTGTACATGAGGTGACGAGTGCGTACACAGGTCATTGTTGCTAAAATCCTATTTTTACTTCCATGAAATCACTCATTTTCATCCCTATATTACTGTTTCCTGTCTTAACTGAGTAGTTAGCTTAAGAGTAAGCATGCCTACCTGTCCTTACTTGATTTCCTCTTATTTGCTACTAGTTGCACCATGCTTAGGTAGCTTTACTCTATTCTTGCATGTTGTTTTCCTAGACTGTTTAATTAAATCGTATCCGACATACTTCTGCCTTGCATATTTAAATTGCGACTACGGACCGACATCCGGGAGCTTTCCCCCTGTACTGAAATGTATATTTAAATTGGGATTACGGACGGAGATCCGGGAGCTTTCCTCCTGTACTGTATAGCATATTTAAATTGGGACTACGGACTGAGATCCGAGAGCTTTCCCCGTGTACTGCATTGCATATTTACTGTTGAGATATATGCTATGTTGATTCGAGGGCTCTCTTTCTGTTATTTATTCTTCCAGTTTCCATTAATCCTATTTATCATTGCTTATCTATATTTCACTGTTTTAAATTGTATATTGACTTGCTTTAAAAAAAAACTCAGTAGGGCCTCAACATGACCTCGTCACTACTTGACTTAGGTTAGGCTTGGAACTTACACAGTACCGAATGTGGAGTACTCAGGCCCTTTCCTGCGCATGTTTTCCCCATGTGCAGATTCAGGTACCAGCACCCAGTATCGTGGCTAGGAGTCGTTCTAGCAGCTGCCAAGAGACCGCGAGGTAATTCTGCCGCGTCCGCAGGATCCCACGAGCCCCCTTCTACTCTAGTATATGGTATAGAAGACTTATGTATTTTTCCACTGTTTCATTGTATAGAGCTACATTTAGTACAGAGCTTGTGACTATAGTGACATTCCGGATTTTGGGAAGTGAAAGTGTATATGCTGAGCAACTGTGTTATATCTACTTGAGTTCTTTTCTGTCTTTATTTTATTGATTCTATCATTTTCCGCAAATTTTAGGCTTACCTAGTCATAGAGACTAGGTGCTGTCACGATACCTTTCGGAGGGCAAAATGGGTCGTGACAAGCTTGTGCAGTCGCTCAGTCTTCTCTAATTGACCGTATCCGGGAGTGTCAGGATGATGACCCATATTTGGCGGTCCTTAGTGACACAGTTCGACACGGTGATGCCAAGCAGGTTTATAGTTGGAGATGATGGTGTTTTGAGGATGCAGGGTCGTTTATGTGTGCCTAATGTTGATGGCCTTCATGAGTTGATCCTTGAGGAGGATCACAGTTCTAAGTATTCTATTCACCCAGGGGCAGCTAAAATGTACCAAGATTTGAGGCAACATTATTGGTGGAGAAGGATGAAAAAGGACATTGTGGCATTGTTAGCAGGTAAAGTATGATCATCAGAGGCCCGGTGGTTTGATTCAGCAGATAGAGATTCCTGAGTGGAAGTGGGAGCGTATCACTATGGACTTTGTTGTTGGGCTCCCACGGACTTAGAGGAAATTTGATGCGGTTTGGATTATTGTGGATAGGCTGACTAAATCAGCACATTTCATTCCTGTGGCAAGTAGTTATACTTCAGAGCGGTTGGCTGAGTTATATATTCGGGAGATAGTTCGCCTTCATGGTGTGCCCGTGTCTATCATTTCTGATCGGGGTACGCAGTTTACTTCACACTTTTGGAGGGAATCTCAGCGTGAGTTGGGTACCCGAGTGGAGTTGAGTACAACATTTCACCCTCAGACTGACGGGCAATCCGAGCGTACCATTAAGATATTGGAGGATATGCTCCGCGCTTGTGTTATTAACTTTGGAGGTTCATGGGATTAGTACTTGCCATTAGCAGAGTTTGCTTATAATAATAGTTATCAGCCGAGCATTCAGATGGCTCCTTATGAGGCGTTATATGGTAGACGGTGCAGATCGCCAGTTGGATGGTTTGAGCTGGGAGAGGCTCGGTTGTTGGGTACAGACTTAGTTCAGGAGGCGTTAGTTAGGAGAGACTTCGTGCAGCTCAGTCTAGGAAAAAGAGTTATGTCGATCGTAAGGTTCGTGATGTGGCATTCATGGTTGGAGAGAGAGTATTGCTGCGTATGTAACCCATGAAGGGTTTTATGAGATTTGGGAAGAAGGGTAAGTTGAGCCCTAAGTATATCGGGCAATTTGAGATTCTTGATAGAGTGGGGGAGGTAGCTTATAGACTTGCGTTTCTTGCAGGGTTATCCTCAGTTCATCCGGAATTCCATGTATCTATGCTCCGGAAATATCATGGTGACCCGTCCCACGTGTTAGATTTCAGCTCTGTCCAATTGGACAAAGACTTGACTTATGAGAATGAGCCGGTAGCCATTTTAGACCAGAAGGATCGCCAGTTGATATCTAATAATTATCCTTCAGTTTGAGTGCAGTGGCGAGGCCAGCCCGTTGAGGCAGCTACTTGGGAGTCTGAGTCGGACATGCAGAGTAGATATCCACAATTGTTTGCCAATTCAGGTAATTTTCTATGTCCGTTCGAGGGCGAACATTTGTTTTATATGTTGTGATGACCCAAGGGGTCTTTTTATGAATTTAGACTCTGCTTCATGCTTAATAGCCATTAAAAGTAAATACCTCGATTTGCATGCGCAATCCGGGCGTGAAACCGGAAAGTTTTTATGTGAAAATATGAGAAATAGTGATTTCTAGAATTTAAATTTGATTATAGTTGACTTTGGTCAATATTATGAGTAAACGAATACGGATCTGTGTTCCGATAATCCCGGGAGGTCTGCAGTAAAATATGGGACTCGGGCGTTTGCCCGAAAATGAATTCCGAGGTCCCAAGCCTTAGAAATCAATTTTGAAAGAAATTATTTTGTTGAAATATTAATGAAATAAAGAAAATAATTAATGTTTGAAACCACTGGTATCGGGCCTGTATTTTGGTTCCATCGCCCTATACAGATTTGTTATAGTATTTAAATGTTAACTGTGAAATTTGGTGAAAAACGGAGTTTATTTGACGTGATTCGGACATCCGGTTGAAAAGTTATGAACTTTAAGTGTTCTTGAGGAAAATGATGAGTTTTGAGATTGAATTCATAGTCTTACATATTATTTTCATGATTTGATCGTACGAGCAAGTCCGTATGATGTTTTTAGACTTGCATGCATATTTTGTTTAGAGCCCCGAGGGCTCGGGTGAGTTTCGGATAGGCCACATGATGTTTTTGCACTTGTATTTCTGTTGTCTTTGCTGTTGCTGGTGAAAAACTATTTAAAGCATTGCGTTCGCACCCCTATGAACGCGAACACATAGAGTAAAATAGGTGGGGGTCATTTTGTTCTATGCGAACGCATCCCTCACGAATGCATAGAGTAAACTTCAGGGGGGCCACCATCTGTGCTATGCGAATGCATAGCTCCCCCATGCGAACACACAGTGTAAAATCGGCCTGGGGGAGGGGGAGCCCAAAAGAACTGTGCGAACGCATAGGCCACAGCCCATTACCCTATGCGAACGCGGCAGGCCCTATGCGAACGCATAGAAGGCTTGCCCAACAATATAAATACCTTTTTAAAACCGGGCAGACCTTCTTCTTCTTCTTTATATTTTCGAACCCCACAGCCCTAGGAACGATTTTCTTCCTCAAATATCAGCCCCAAGTCATAGGTAATCAATTCTAAACTTCACTCTTTCAATTCCTCATTATTTTTCATCACTTTTAAATCAAAAACTAAGAATTTTCATGGTAAAAATGAGGGTTTGGGTAGAATTAGGGAATTTTTTTAAAATCGAATTTTTACCTCTAATTGAGGTCGGATTTTGAAACTAATTGTATATTTGGGTTCGTGGGTGAATGGGTGAACGTAATCTGATCCGAACCCCGAGTTTAGACCAAGCGGGCCTGGGGTCGGGTTTTCACTTTTTTTTGAGAAAACTTAGGAAAAATTATATTTTCAATAAATTTAGTTCCTTTAGCATTAATTAATGGTATCGAGTTAATTATGATTAGATTCGAGCAAGTTAGAGCAAGATTCTAGCAGTAATTGAGCAGTGAGTAGCCTACGAAATTGAGGTAAGGGTTTGGTCTAACTTTCACTTGAGGGAATAAGAATCTCCACTTGCTTGCTATGTAAAATGCATGCGTGTTGTGTAAATTGGTTCCTGGTTTAATTGTTCTATGTTCTTTATTGTTTCTACGATTACTTGGCCTTATTCTGTTGTTGTTAAATATTGTTGTGGTTCTTTTGGAAGAGTACGGGGTGTTTAATTGGTTCCCTTGTGATATAGAGAGGTTGAGAAATTTGGCACTACTTTTGGATATATATATATATATTCATGTTGGTTTCATTTGATTATTTCTATTTGTCATTGTAAGTGTGTTAAAAGTATTGGTGGTTCTCTTGATTCTATCATGGTATATAAAGACTGAGTTGGGTTGACAGTGTTACGGTGGTTACCTATATTCTGGCTGGTCCTACTGTGGGATGATTGTTTAAAACTTACGAGCTATACTATTTTCTGTTTGAAATTGTTGAAATATAAGGGGGCTGTGATAAGGGTGGATAATTGATTGTGGTAAGGGTGAATGAATTGATTGTGATAAGGGTGAATAGGTGGGATCGGGTTGCACGCTGCAACAAGACAATGAAAAATGGGGAATAATGATGCTTTACTGATTTTTAAAAATTTAAGGATTTGGAAATTCTTGTTTTACTCTACGGTTTTTCTTATATTTCGTACACGTGATTATTTTAAAGTGAAGTTTGGAAACTTGGAGATTTATTTGAGTATTGGTTATAGCTGAGACCTGGAAAAGAAGGCCGAGTTATTTTGTTGTTGTTGCAGTATTTATTTATTTGTTTAGATTTCTTTCTTGCTTTATCATTTATGTTGTCACAGGTTATATTGTAAACGCCCCACCGTAGCCTCGTCACTACTTCGTCGAGGTTAGGTTCGGCACTTACTCAGTACATGGGGTCGGTTGTAGTGATACTACACTCTGCACTCTTTTGTGGAGATCCAGGTACCGGTCAACAGTAGAGACATTTAAAGCGGCTATTCATTTATTCGGAGACACGAGGTATATCTGCCGGCTTTCGCAGATCCCGGGAGTCTTCTCCTATTTTCATAAATGTTGTTTTATTATATTTAGAACAACTACATTATTTCTTTCAGCCAAGTATTTGTAGTATTATTTAGTAGTTTGTGAATTATGACACCAGACTGTGGGGTAGCTTTTGGATTTATCTATATAATTAGTTCGTGGCTCAGTGTAGTTAACTGTTTATTATTTTATATTGTGAATTATTCATTTAAATCCATTATATTAAGTATTAATTTAAAATTATTTTATCCTGTTTAAATAGTTAATTAAAGGAAATAGTTAAGCGAACTCTAACACTGGCTTGCCTAGTAAGTGTGGTGTTAGGCGCCATCACGATCCCTAAGGTTGGAAATTTGGGTCGTGACACAGTCATGATTTATACTTGTTCATTGTTCATTACTGTTTATCACCCTGTTTTCAAACAAATGAAAGATATTGGGCTGAGTCCCTGTGATTTGTGGTGAGTTGCCCGAGTTGCTTGTGAGGGTGATGACTGAGCGAGGCTGAGAGCCGGATTGTGAGGATAGTGATGGATCGGGCTGCACGAACGCAGCGTTATATACATATATATTGGATCGGGCTGCGCACCGCACCGTTATATATATTGGATCGGACTGCATGCCGCAGCGATATAGCGCTTGGGATGAAGGAGCCCCCGGAGTCTGTACACCCCTAGTGAGCAGTCGACTATTTATGGATCGGGCTGCACGCCGCATCATTTTATATATATATATATATATATATATATATATATATATATATCGGGCTACACGCCGCAGCAGTTATTATATGGCACCTATTGAGCGTGAGTGCTGATCGGGCTACACACCGCAACGATTATTATATGGAACCTATTGAGCGTGAGTGCTGAGTGTGAGTGTTGATTGACGAGAGATGAGTCCCGAGTGACTGAGAAGCTTGACCGAGAGGCTTTATATTGTGAGTGATACTGTACCCGAGGGGCTTATTTGCTATGAACTACTATTTCACTCTTATTTACATTTTTTCCTCTAAACGATAAATGTTGAACCAATGTTTTATATGAAATTTGGAAAGGGAAAACTGGAGTTTTATGAAACCTTCGGAACATAGATTTCTGACTTGACTTATTGATTTCCACTAATATTTCTTATATGATCTATACATGATTTTAAAGCTCGTCACTGCATTCAAGTCCTTATTTATATTTGTTACTTACTGAGTTGGTGTACTTACGTTACTCCCTTCACCTTGTGTGCAGATCCAGGTGCCCGGATCGAGTGAGACTCGGTTGTTCTTAGTGGAGCTTGTCGGAGACTATGAGGTGGCTGCACGACGTTCACAGCTCCACCCTTATCCCTCTTATTTTTGTCGCTATTTACATTTTCCTAAACTTGATGTATTATGGAAATACCGTGTCAGATTCTGTGTCCTACTTAGTGCTCATGACGGTTGACTCCGGGTTTTGGGAAATTTTGTGCAAATGTTTTCATTGATTATCCGTAGATTTTGAAATACTAAACGTGCAAGATTTTTGATAAATTGCGTTATTGTTTTAAACGGAAAGTTCCTTGTATTATGTTCAGTAAATTGGCTAGCCTAGTACTACGATAGGATACATCATGACTAGTGTAGATTTAGGATCGTGACACTCTGCTAGAAATGTAATAGATGCAGCTGCAAGATCTGTAATGGGAAAAACCACAGAGGAAGCATTGCAACTGTTGAATGAAATTTTTGAGATTGCTATCCAATGGCCATCTGAGCGTGTAATCATTAAAAAGGATGCTACGGTAAATCAGGTTGATGCTTTAAATACTCTAACGCAACAGATTGTTTCTTTGGAACAAATTGTTTAAATATTTTCAGGTGAATACGCAACAATCAAACCAATCTAAGGCTTGTGACATGTGCGGAGGAAACCACCAGAACCATACCAATCAAACAGATGAACAAGTTAATGTCATAAGTTACAAGCCATATCTTTTTGGGAGTCCAATGGCACAAAAGCATCCATGATTTCAGTGGAGTAACCCAAATGGTGCCGAAAACTCTTAAAACTTCCAGAAACAATAGATACAGGTTCTAGCGGGATACCAGAGTCAAAATCATGGGCAACCAAATTTCAGACCTTATCAGCAAGTAGCTCCATATCAGCAAAGGCCTCAACAAACACATCCACGTCTTGACGAACTTTTGTACAAATACATTAAGGTCACTGATGAAAAAATGGAAAGCCAAAATTCAGCCCTTAAAAATTTGGAAATCCAGCTGAGCCAATTGGCAACTCTTGTGTCAGAAAAACTTCAAGGTCCCTTACCAAGAAATACAGAGAAAAACTCAAAAGAACACCTTAAAACCATTAATTTACGGTCAGGTAATAATCTTGATGAACCACATGCAGACAGACAAGAAAGAACCAGACTGAACAACAGGTACACAAGGGTAAGAATATTGAAAAACCATCTGAACCGTTAAAGGAGAAAGAAATAAAGAATAAGGAAGAAAAAAATTCTGAAAAAATGATTCCTCTCCCTATGAAAATTCCATTTTCACAAAAAATAAAAGAGAAAAGCTTGACAGTTAATTTGTAAAGTTTTTGGAAATCTTAAAACAGATTCATATTAATATTCCTTTCACTAATGCTTTGTTGCAAATGCCTTCATATGCTATATGTTTAAAAGAAATTTTGTCAAGTAAAAGGAAATTAGAATAAGTTTCTGTGGTAATGCTTACTGAAAAATGTAGTGCTATACTTCAAAATAAGCTACCACAAAAACTTGGTGATCCTGGAAGTTTTACCATTCCATGCACTTTGGGAGGTGTATATTTTGAAAAAGCACTTTTCGATTCTGGAGCTTCAATAAATTTGATGTCGTTTTCTATCTTTAGAAAATTAGATCTGAGAAATGAAGGACATATGTGTTTCTCTTCAGTTTGCAGATCAAAGTACTAAGAAACCTAAGGGATAATTGAAAATGTGCTTGTAAGAGTAGATAAGTTTGTGTTCCCTGTAGATTTTATAGTGCTTGAAATGAAAGAATGTCCTGATGATCCAATAATTTTGGGTAGATCATTTCTTTCTACAGGAAGAGTAATCATAGATGTTCATCAAGGACAACTAATTTTGCGAGTTGATGAAGAAAAAGTCATTTTTGATATGTAAAAATTCTAAGATTTTCAGGAGATGAGGCATCATCTTCATGCTTTTCTATTGACATGATTAGTGATCTTGTAGATGAATTCAGAGATGCTCAATTACTTTCTGACTCAATGGAAAGATGTTTGACCAAATCAGGTACCTCACAAGATGATAATCCCACAATTAGGAGAGAAGCTGAAATACTGGAAAGAGATTCCGAGGATGAGGAGATGTAATTAGAAGAAGTTCAACCAAAAATTAAACTCAAAGTTCTTCCCTCTCATCTAAAATATGTTTATCTTGAGCAAGAATTGTTTCCAGTAATTATTTCATCTTCTTTGACTGCAGAACAAGAAAAAAGACTTATTCAAGTCTTAAAAACACACAAAGGAACTTTAGGGTGGATTGTAGAGGACATCAAAGGGATTAATCCAGCAATTTGTATGCATAGAATCCTCATGGAAGATAGCTACAAGCCAATAATCCAACCCCAAAGGAGATTGAATCCTACAATGCAGGAAGTGGTGAAAAAGGAGATTGTCAAGCTTCTAGCGACATATATTATTTACCCAATTTCAGATAGCCCTTGGGTAAGTCCATTTCAGGTAATACCAAAGAAAGGAGGTATGACAATTATAAAGAATGAAAATAATGAACTCATACCTATGAGGACTGTTACAGGATGGAGAGTCTGTATCGATTATAAACGTCTCAATGATGCTACCGGAAAAGATCATTTTCCTTTACCATTTAATGATCAAATGTAAGAAATAATTGCAGGATATGGTTTTTACTGTTTTCTCTATGGTTATTCAGGGTATAACCAAATACCATTGCACCCGAAGATCAGGATAAGGCAACTTTCACATGTCCTAATGGAACATATGCCTATAGGAGAATGCCATTTGGTCTGTGCGATGCCCCTGCTACATTTCAGTGTTGCATGTCAGCAATTTTTTGTGATATGACTAAAAAATTTCTTGAAATTTTTATGTATGATTTTATACTCTTTGGAAAAACATTTGAATATTGTCTTTACCACTTGACTTTAGTTCTAAAGAGATGTGAAGAGACAAACTTGATTCTGAATTGGAAAAAATATTATTTTATGGTTACAAAGGGAATAATTTTAGGACATAAAATCACTGCTAATGGGATAGAAGATGATAAGGCTAAAATTAATCTTATAGCAGGATTACCCCTTCCCACAACTATTAAAGGGCATTAGAAGCTTTCTAGGTCATGCATGTTTTTACAGACAGTTCATAAAAGATTTTTCAAAGATTTCAAAACCTCTGACTAACCTCTTGATGAAAGATGTTAAATTTGACTTTTCAGGTGATTGTATGATAGCTTTTGACACCCTTAAGGAGAAATTATCAACTGCCCCTGTAGCTGTGTCCCCTGATTGGAATCAACCTTTTGAGGTTATGTGTGATGCTAGTGATACGACAATTGAAGCTGTTTTAGGCCAAATAAAGGATAAGATTTTTCGTCCCATTTACTATGCCAGTAGAACACTAAATGAGGCTCAACTGAATTATGCCACAACAGAAAAAGAGTTACTGGCAGTAGTATTTGCATTTGATAAATTTCGTTCTTATTTGATAGGAACGGAGGTCACTATTTTTACTGATCATGCAGCTTTAAAATACCTCTTAGCAAAAAAAGATGCTCGACCTAGATTGTTAAGATGTATTTTACTTCTTCAAGAATTTGACCTTGAGATAAAAGACAAAAAAGGAATAGAGAATCAGGTAGATGACCATTTGTCTAGACTAGAAGACCCTCCCCTTGAGTTCAACGAGATAAAAGAAGAATTTCCTGATGAACACATTTTTTCAGTTAACTCTGTTGTGACTCAACCACCCTGGTTCGCAGATATTGCTAACTACTTGGTTGAAAGATGGACACCCCAAGATCTCTCTTACCAATAGAAAAAAGCTTATTTCTAATTCTAAGTATTATTCTTGGAATGAACCTTACTTGTTCAAAATTTGTGTAAATAATATCATCAGGAGGTGTGTACCTGAAGAAGAGATGAATTTCGTTTTGTATCACTGCCATGATGGAGCAATTGGAGGTCATTATGCTACAAACCGTATGACATTTAAAGTATTGGAGGCTGGATTTTTCTGGCCAGCGCTCTTCAAAGATGTCCGAGCATATGTCGCACAATGTGACAGGTGTCAGAAAACAGGTAATATCACTAAGAGAAATGAGATGTGTCATGACCCAAAATCCTCCAAGGTCGTGATGGCGCCGGACACCATTGTCAGGCAAGCCAACACTCAATATATAATTAAAATTCTTATTTTAGTATTTTGAAATCGTCACTTTTCATTTCATTATATGAAATGAAATAAAATTTACTGAGAAAATGACAATTTTTTAACAATTTAATTAACTAATACATCCCAAAATCATCCCAGAATCTGGTGTCACAAGTGCATGAGCAATTTCTAAGAAAAACCAAATGAAATACAATAACCGTCCAAAATACAAATGGGACAGTAAATAAAGTTCAACTCGATACTATGAAGGAGACTCTGCTGGCTGCGGGTCGTTTTGAGAGGTGCAGCTCACCCAAGTCCCCATCTCAACCATGCCACGGCGCCAAGAAGGGCCGCTAGATATACATGTACCTGTGCAACAAAAATGCACAGCAAGTGTAGTATGAGTACGAAAACAACATGTATTCAGTAAGTATCCCGCCTAACCTCGAAGAGGTAGTGATGAGAGGTCGACTTTGACACTTTCTAGAGGTCAATTTAATATAAACAAGGGTGACGCTAAGCATAGATGACATAAGTCATTTATCAAATGGTGACAGAAAGGAACAACTTCTTCCATAATTACAAATTTTAATCTCCGTCATTTCAGTTGACAACTTAAAATTCAAGGACAGTAAGCAGTTCAAATCACAGAAAGTACTCAGCAAATATCATGCGCAAGTAGTGCCGAGGGTTGAACGGCCCGAACAAACAATAGTAAAATGTGCATTGTCGGAGGGTCGAACGACTCAAACCATAGATGCATCTATTACCCCGCTCGCGAATCGATCATGCGACACAGTCATATATAAATAATAGAGTTACCCCGCTCGCGAATTGATCATGCAACACGGTCATATATAAATAATAGAGTTATCCTGCTCGCGAATCATACATGTGACTCAGGTACTCATAGATACACACATTCAAACAGTAATTCAATTTTTTTTTAGGAAAATAATTACCCAAGGAAGTGAAAAAAAAATTCTCTTTTAATGGTCACAAAGATAGTATTTAAATCTTTTCCAAAAATTACCAAGTTCGATAAGGTTTAAACACTTTAATTTCATCAGTAATGTTACAAGTATGGAAAATAAGACATGCTTTTGGGTCCTAGATTACCCGGACATAAGCATAATAGTAGCTACGCATGGACTCCCGTCACCTCATACGTACGTAGCCCCCACAAATAGTAGCACATGATCAATTATTTCACCTATGGGGACAATTCTCTCTTACAAAGACTTACCTGGCTCCGAAGATTCATAACCGGCTTCCAAGCCCTTCCGATGACCCAAACTGATGCACAACTCCCCAAAACTATCCAAATAACAGGCAAACCAATGAATATATACTCTAATACTTATAAATATTCAATTTCCATAAATTCCCAACTCCGCTTGGAAAGTCGATAAAATCACCCTCGGGCCAGGATTCCCCATATTTTTTTAAAGATAAAGATTGCCCATAACTTTACTAACTCAAATATATAATCCTCTTTCAATTTCATGCCCAAATTCGTGGTAAAATCCAAAAATACAAATTTTACGTCTTTCTTCAAAAATCCAAAATTTCCACAAATTTTCATGTCTAATCCAAGCATTTAACCCAAAATGGGAAGAAATCACTTACTTTATGGAAGATGCCGAAAATGCCACTCCCAAATTGCTCCAAAATCGCCTTCCATGGAAGAAATGAAGTGCAAATGAGCCAAGACCTCGGTTTAAAATAACACACTGCCCAGCCCCGACCTTCGCACCTGCGGCCTCCAGCCTCGCACCTGCACGCCCGCAGGTGCGCCCAAGCACCCGCACCTGCGACGTCCCCATCTCCAGCCAAATCTCGCATTTGCGAGCCATACGCCGCACCAGCGACTCTCGCACCTGCGGCCCTTATTGCGCATGTGCGATCGCACCAGACACCAGATGCTTCAGCCCTTCATCAAACTCCAAATTCGATCCGTTAACCACCCGGAATCCACCCGAGGCCCCCGGGACCTCATCCAATCACACCAACCTGTTCCAAAATATAATGTGGACCTGATCGAGGCCTCAAATCACTTCAAATAACATCGAAAAAAATGGATCGCAACTCAATTGAATCTTTATAAACTTGGAATTTCCAACTTCTACGTTCGATTCCGAAACCTATCAAATCATGTCCGATTGACCCCAAATTTTGCACATGTGTTACATTCAACAATACGGGCCTACCACAATTTTCGGAATCGGAATCTGACCCCGATATCAAAATTGCCACTTCCGGTCGGACTTCTAAAAAAACTTCAATTTCTAACTTTAGCCAAATGACTCCGAAATGACCTACAAACCTCCGAATTTACTTTTGATCGCGCTCCCAACACCAGAATCACCATACAGAGCTATTCCCTGACTCTGAATCCCACACGGACATCAATAACACTGAAATGCACTTCAACCCAGACTTATGAAATTTCTTCTAAAATGCTAACTTATACAATATGTGCCGAAACACTCCCGGGTCATCCAAAACCCGATCTGAACATACGCCCAAGTAAGAAATCATCATAGGAACCTGCTGGAACCTTCAAATCCTGATTCTGAGGCCGTTTACTCAAAAATCCAATCTCAGTCAATTCTTCCAACTTAAAGCTTTCGAAATGAGAATTTTCTTTCCAATTCGACTCCGAACTTCTCAAAATTCAATTCTGACCATGCCTACAAGTCATAATACCTGAAATGAAGCTGCTCATGGCCTCAAACTGCCAAACAACGCGTTAGATCTCTAAACGACCAGTCGGGTCGTTGTCGTTACAAGATGCCATTACAATTAATACAGGTATGTGAAATATTTGATATTTGGGGAATAGATTTCATGGATCCTTTCCCTTCTTCTCATTCTTTTGAATATATCCTTGTGGCTGTGGATTATGTATCAAGATGGGTTGAATCCATCCCCACAAGGAAGAATGATACTAATACAGTGTGTAATTTTCTTAGAAAAAATATTTTTACTAGATTCGGCACACCTCGAGTCATCATTAGTGATCAAGGAACTCATTTCATGAATAGGCAATTTTCTGCTTTGCTATAAAAATATGGTGTGACTCACAAAACTGGAACACCATATCATGCTCAAACACAAGGGCAAGTTGAAGTTTCCAACCGCGAGTTAAAAAGAATTCTTGAAAAGACGATTGAAATTTCAAGAAAAGATTGGTCTTTTAAATTAGAAGATGCATTATGGGCATACCTAACGGCGTTCAAAATTCTAATTAGAACATACCTGTATAAATTAGTCTTTGGAAAGGCTTTCCATTTTCCAGTTGAATTAGAACACAAAGTTTTTTGGGCACTGAAAACATTAAACTTTGAATTAACTTCTGCTAGTAAAAAGAGATTTTTTCAGGTTAATGAATTTGAAGAAATGAGGTTGGAAGAATATGAAAATACAAAAAATTCAACGAAAAAACAAAAAAATGGCATGACAATTTGATCCAACAAAAAAGTTTCAAAATTGGAGATCAAGTACTTCTTTACAATAATAGCCTAAGGCTATTTCCATGAAAATTTAAATCCAAGTGGACATGTCCGTATAATGTTACAGATGTTACTCCATATGGGGAAATTGAAATTCAACATTTAAATGGAGGAGATAAATTTAAGGTAAATGGTCACAAGTTAAAGTTGTATTTTGGAGGACATTTTGAGCAACATCCATCAGTCACTCTGATTAACTGATGAATTTGACACTCAATAAGTCGAGTTGACGATGTTAAACTCAGAACTATGGTACCTACCCATAGCCAAGGTGAAGAAATGAAACCTCATAAGCCCATGAAACTTCATGGTCGGTATGCCTAAGTCACTGGTTGGTTAACCATCTAGTTGTGTAAATTAATTATTGGCTCAGGTAAATTTTCTGGTTTATATCAAAACCCGGACTCCATGACCGATAAGGTCTAAAAGCTAGTCCAGTCTATTACACATAGAATATTACGCTACTTAGAAGCTCAACTAACTTGAGTTGAAAAGAATAAAGTTTTCTACACAGAGGAACAAAAAGGATGACTAACATGTAATTTGAACTTTGAGCTTGTTGTTATGAAGGAGAATGGAGTTCTCTTTATAATTTTTAAAAAATTGAATATTTGTTGCTTTTGAGAGATATTAGCAGACTAGCGGACAAGATAAAAAATTGAGAAAGACCATGAATTGGGGCTTCAATCAATAAAAAGGTCTTCACTTTTAAATTTAATAAATTTTAGTTCCTTTTTAAAACTTTTTGAGTAAATACCAAGCTGAATTTTGGGAATTTGGATATTATATGAAAGACTTATTCAACAAATTATGTTTTAATTTGAAAAAATCTAAAAAAAAGTGTGCCTCAAACGCCGTGAACGCTCGAGCGTACGCCCCGAATTGCTGGGCATACGCCTCTTGAGATTTTCGCCCCACACCATCGCCCCAGGGCGTTTTTGGTGCGCCTCGCCCCAGGGCTCGCCCCAAAAATGCCTTTTAAAACACTGGTTGCAACTAGAGAACTATCATTGGAACGATAGCCTTTCTCTGCAGAATAAAACTCAATTGGCAAGTTCATAGTTACACCTAAAAATTTCATAGTTGCAACTATGGAGAACCTTTGGGATACAACTCTGTAAATAGAGTGTGAATTTTCGATAGAAAACTACTCTTTGGTCTGTCTCTTGTCTTAAGTATTTTCTACTAGTTGTCTTTCTTTTAGAAGAATAATATTTCTTCATAAGTTCTTTGTTCCTAAATTAGTTTTTCCTTACTTCATAATGGAGAAATTTTTTTGTTGGGATAGTTGATGAAGTTTGATATATATATATATATATATATATATATATATATATATATATATATATCATACTATCTCAGTTTAATACATCCTTGGCTTGAAACTTTTTTTTATACTTTGTACAGTGCCGTAATAATAGTTTTAATTAATTACAATTATCACTTCTACATATTTTATCTCTAATTATTCTTATATTGATTTTGTAATTCTCATGAAGCAAAATTGATATATAATAATCAATGAATAAAATAGTAGAGTGAGAATAATTTTTAATAAATTATTATTCTAAGTTCGTAATCTTGCTTGCCTCAGTTTTAATTCTCATAGAGGAATTGTTGTAGGCAATATTATTGATTTTTTTTAATAAAAATATTCTTACGAAGTTTTTACTACATCTTAGTACAATTCAAGCAAGAAAAACATTTCGATTTAATCGTCACTAGTTTTAACTCAATTAATTGCATAACCTCACGGAGTGCTATTAATTGACTACTTCTTAGTGAGCTAAATATAATTGTAGTAGCAATAAGCAATTATTCCTCAGAGAAATACATGTAAAAATTGAGATTTTATTGTAATATATTATCAAGTGAATTCAACGACTTCCAACTCTTTTAAATTATAAATCTTCCGAAATTTCTTGATTTTTGTTTAAGTAATTAACAAGCTTTAAACCCCATTTACTTTTCATCAAATTGATTCTCTCAAATAGTAGTTGAAATATTAAGAGTTTGTAGCATAGATGTTCCAATCTCTGTGGGACGATATCATAAACTATACTAGAATTTGACAAAGCACGAGCAAGAAAATTCTATACACGTTGGCCTCGTCAGAGCCCTATTTGGACTCGTTCATTATTGTATTCATTGATGACATCCTGGTGTACTCTCGTAGCCAGGAGGATCATGCTCAGCATTTGAGGGTTGTATTGCAGAGATTGAGGGAAGAGAAGCCTTATGCAAAGTTCTCCAAGTGTGAGTTTTGGCTCGGTTCAGTAGCATTCTTGGGGAACATGGTGTCCAGTGAGGGTATTCAGGTGGATCCGAAGAAGATAGAGGCGGTGCAGAGTTGGCCTAGACCTCCCCCAACCACAGAGATTAGGAGATTTCTTGGTTTGGCGGGTTATTACCGTCGCTTTGTGGAGGGATTTTCATCTATTGCATCGCCCTTGACCAAATTTACCCAAAATGGTGCTCTATTCAGGTGGTCCGATGAGTGTGAGGAGAGCTTTCAGAAGCTCAAGACTGCCTTGAACTCAGCTCCAGTGTTAGTTCTGCCATTAGCTTCAGGTTCTTGCACCGTGTATTGTGATGCCTCAAGGATAGGTATTGGATGTGTTCTGATGCAGGAGGGTAGGGTGATTGCCTATGCCTTGCGCCTAGTTGAGGACCCATGAGAAGAACTATCCTGTCCATGATCTTGAGTTAGCAGCCGTTGTTCACGCCTTGAAGATTTGGCGTCATTATTTGGATGGGGGTTCATTGTGAGATTTATACTGATTACCGGAGTCTACAACATCAGTTTCAGCAGAAGGATATTAATTTGCATCAACGGAGATGATTGGAGCTTCTTAAGGACTATGATATCACTATTTTGTACCATCCGGGGAAGGCCAATGTGGTGGCCGATGCTTTGATTTGTCGGGTGGAGAGTTTGGGGAGTTTATCATATCTTCCGGCAGCAGAGAGACCCTTGGCATTGGATGTTCAGGCCTTAGCGGACCAGCTTGTTAGATTGGACATTTCGGAGCCGAGTAAGGTATTGGCTTGCGTGGCCTCCAGGTCTTCTCTTTATGACCGTATTAGTGAGCGTCAGTATGATGACCCCCACCTGCTCGTTCTTCAGGAAAAGGTCCGGGAAGGTGATGCTACAAATGTGACTATTGGTGATGATGACGTGTTAAGGATGCAGGGCCAGATATGTGTGCCAAATGTAGATGGGCTTCGGGAGTTGATTCTTGAGGAGGCCCACAGCTCGCGATATTTCATCCATCCGGGTGCCGCAAAGATGTACTAGGATTTGAGACAACACTATTGGTGGAGGCGATGAAGAAGGATATAGATAGGTTTGTAGCTCGGTGTCTCAACTGTCAGTAGGTTAAGTATGAGCATCAGAGACCGGGTGGTTTGCTTCAGAAATTAGAGATTCTAGAGTAGAAGTGGGAGCGGATCACCATGGACTTCGACGAACTTCGATGCTATTTGGGTTATTGTGGATCGACTGACCAAGTCCGTGCACTTCATTCCAGTTGTTACTACTTACATTTCAGATAGGTTGGCTGAGATTTATATTCGAGAGATTGTTCACCTGCATGGTGTCCCAGTTTCTATCATTTCTGATAGAGGTACTCAGTTTACATCGCAGTTTTGGAGGGCCGTGCAGCGAGAGTTGGGTACTGAGGTTGAGTTGAGCATAACTTTTCACCCTCAGACGGACGAACGAGTGCACTATTCAGATATTGGAGGACATGTTGCGTGCTTGTGTCATTGACTTTAAGGGTTCATGGGACTAGTTTCTATCACTCACCAAGTTTGCATATAAGAATAGTTATCAGTCGAGTATTCAGATGGCTCTGTATGAGGCTTTATATGGGAGGAGGTGTAGATCTATGGTAGGATGGTTTAAGCCAGGTGAGGCTAGGCTCTTGGGTACAGACTTGGTCCAGGATGCATTAGACAAGGTGAAATTCATCCAGGAGCGGCTTCACATATGGCAGTCTAGGCAGAAGAGCTATGCAAACATGAAGGTTCGTGATGTGTCTTTTATGGTTGGGGAGAAGGTTTTGCTGAAGGTATCGCCCATGAAGGGTGTTATGAGATTTGGGAGGAGGGGAAAGTTGAGCCCACGATTCATTAGGCCTTTTGAGGTGCTTCAAAGGGTAGGGAAGGTGTCGTATAAGCTTGCCTTGCCACCCAGTTTGTCGAGTGTGCATCCGGTATTTCATGTTTCCATGCTTCGGAAGTATGTTGGCAATCCCTCCCATATTTTGGACTTCAACACGGTTCAGTTGGAGGGTGATATGACTTATGATGTGGAGCCGGTGGCCATTTTGGATCGGCAGATTCGAAAGTAAAGGTCAAAGGATATAACTTCAGTGAAGGTGCAGTGGAGAGGTCAGCTTGTGGAGAAGGCCACTTGGGAGACCGAGCGAGAGATGCAGAGCAGATATCCACACCTATTTGAGACTCCAGGTATGTTTCTAGACCCGTTCGAGGATAAATATTTGTTTAATAGGGGGAGGATGTAACGACCAGGCCGGTTGTTTCGAGAGTTATAGCCCCATTTCCCCCATTTCCCCCATTTCTGCTTCTTTTCAACTATATTGTGTTATACCGGGTTTGTCGGTTCGGGTCCGGAGTAGTTTCTGAGTGAATTGAGACACTTAATCTCTTTGAGGTAAGCTTAAGTTAGAAAAGTCAATCGGATGTTGACTTATGTGTAAACAATCTTGGATTTGAATTTTTATGATTTCGTTAGCTGTGTTAGGTGATTTTGGACTTAAGAGCGCGTCCGAAATGTGATTTGGAGGTCCGTAGTGGAATTAGGTTTGAATTGGAGAAAGTTGGAAATTTGGCGATTTTGGTCGGTAGTGGAAATTTGATATCGGGGTCGGAATGGATTTACGCAAGTTGGAGCAGGTTTGCGGTGTCATTTGTGATGTGTGTATAAAATTTGAGTTCATTCGGACGTGGTTTGATAGGTTTCGGCGTCATTTGCGGAATTTGGAAGTTTAGAAGTTCTTAGGCTTGAATCCGAGGCTCTTTTGGTGTTTTGATGTTGTTTTGAGTGATTCGAAAGCTCGACTAAGTTCGTATGTGTGATGACCCAAAAGGTCATCTTGTGTAATTTAGCAAAAACTGTGTTTCGAGGCCCTGAAAGCCTCCGTTAATCTCACCTCGATGTGCGTGCACAGCCCGAGCGCGTAGCCGGGAAGTCTTTATGTGGAAAATGTGTTGAACTGTTGAATTTATGATAATTAATGGAATAAAGTTGACTTTGGTCAACATTTTTGGTAAACGGACCCGCACCCGGACCTGTGATTTGACGGTCCCAAAGGGTCCGTAGGAAATTATGGAACCTGGGCGTATGCCCGGAATCGAATTCCGAGGTCCCAAGCCCGAGAAATGAAGTTTTAAAGAAAGTTATTTTCTGAAAATAAGAAAGACTTTTAAAAATGAACTTTCATGTGAAATCTGGATTACCGGGCCTATATTATGGTTCCGATGCCCGGAACAGGTTCAATATGTGTTATGTGAGTTATCTGTAAAATTTGGAAAGAAACAGACTTGGTTTGACGTGTTTTTGATCAAAATTGGAGAATTTAGGAGTTTATGAAGTTTGAGAAAATTCTATATATTTTTGAGTTTAATTCATTGTTTTTGATGTCATATTAGTGGTTTAACTACCCGAATAAGTTCGTAGGATGATTTTTGAAGTCATGTGTATATTTNTGCCCGCACTTGCGAGCCTTGGGCCGCAGGTGCGAGACCGCAAGTGCGGAGCAGCCGCAGGTGCGGTCCAGCCCCAGCCAGCCCAATTCTGCAGGTGCGCCATATTCTTTGCAGAAGCGGTTCCGCAGGTGCGGCAGTGCCTCCACAGGTGCGGCCCTCAGTGGCTTAGCCCATTTCCGCAGGTGCGATTGACTTTCCGCACCTGCGAAAGCACAAGTGCGAGGGTCGGGCAGTGTTTAAGTTTAATATTCATCCGATTCTTCTTCATTTTTCTTCACCAAAAAGGGACCAAGGGAGATTTTCTCTAGAGAGTTTATTCTCAAATTATAGGTAAGTAACCCCTAACTAGTTTCTTTCAACTTCTTAATGATTTCATCAACTTTTATCAAGAATTCTAGGGCTTTAATGGTAGAAAATTGGGGATTTGGGTAGAGTTAGGTATTTTTGATTTTTTTTTGGGAATTTGACTTCGTTTTGGGATCGAATTTCGAAACAAATTGTATATTCGGGTTCGTGGGGGAATGGGTGATCGGGTTTTTGTTCGAACCTCGAGTTTGGACCAAGTGGGCCCGGGGTCGAAATTTGGTATTTTTGGAAGAATGATGGGAAATGCATATTTAGGCTTTGGGATTGAATTATTGAGTCATTATTGATATTGTTGAGTCGATCATGTCTAGATACTATCGTTTTGGAGTTGGATTCGAGAGGGAAAGCAGTGCTAGAGGCTTGATTTGGATTCTTGGAATCGAGGTAAGTGTTTGGCCTAGCCCTAGCTTGAGGGAATAGGTGTTGAGTCATATGTGCTACGTGTTATTATCATGTTCAATGTATAGGTGAGGTGACGAGTACCTATACCTTGTTGTCAAGCATGCCCGTTAGTCATATCTTATGGTATATGTGTTTTTATTCGATATCCACTGTATTACGAAGTAGCTTCTATTTTGGAGATTATTCAATTGTTGGAAATACTGGGTCGTGAACACTGTCGATTATTTGTTCGGTTGAGGATTATTTTGGTTATGTTGTACGTTCAGTGAGATTGGTTATAGCTGAGTCCCTTGCCGGGACGGTGATATTTTTGTTATTGTTCCCTTGCCGGGATGTTGTAAATTATGGTTTGTATTGTGGTTCTTCCTTGCCAAATTGTTGTTCTGGTTATTGCTGGGTGAGTAAGAGTGTAAAGCACGAAGGGTGATGCCGTGCCATGATTTATATTTAAAAGCACGAAGGTCAATGCCGTGCCGATATTGTGATTTTAAAAGCACGAAGGGTGATGTTGTGCCATGATATGAGAGATAATGCACGAAGGATAATGCCGTGCCATGATATTGTGAAGTAAAAGCACGAAGGGTGATGACGTGCACTTTTTTTGGTGAGAATGAGAGTAAAGCAGGAAGGGTGATGCCATGCACTTATTTTGGCGAGAATGAGAGTAAAGCACGAAGGGTGATGCCGTGCACTTGTTTTGGCAAGAATGGGAGTAAAGTACGAAGGGTGATGTCGTGAACTTGTTTGTTCTCTGTTGTTATTATGATACTAGACGGTTTCCATGTTCTATTACTCAATAAGTGTTTTTCCCATTTGTACCTTGGCATGTTCTTCCCGTATTTGTACTTAATTGTTTACTTCCTGCCGTTATTTCTATTATATATTATTGAATTGCACAGGTGTTTATTATTTATCGTGTCCTAGCCTCGTCACTACTTCGCCGAGGTTAGGCTCGGCACTTACTCAGTACATGGGGTCGGTTGTACTGATGCTACACCTGCACTTCTTTATGTTGGGCAGAGATGGAGCCGGACCCAGTAGACATTGAGTGAGGGAGTATCCTTCAGTCCACGGCGATATCGAGGTAGTCCTGCAGGCATTCGCAGGCCTTGGCGTCACCATATATTTCCTTCCTTCTGTTTTATTTTGTAGTTCTAGATAGCTACACTTGTTTATTTCAGACTCATGTTTTTAGTAAATCTTAGACTGTCCATGAGAAATTGTGACACCAGTTCTGGGGGTATGTTTAAGGAAATTTCATAAGATTTATTATCTAAGTTGTTGGATTTCTTATCTTCTGCATTCTTATTTCTATTTTTTCTTGTATTTCATTTTTTTAATGCTAAATAATAAAGGAATAAATCAGAATAAGCAGTAACGTTGGCTTGTTTAGCGGGTTCAACGTTAGACGCCATCACGTCCTGAAGGTGGAATTTTGGGTCATGACAGTATGTTGATAGATGACTTGTTGGTATGTTTGGTTGCCCGAGGGGCTCGGGGTGATTTCGGTTGGCTAACGGGAGGTTTGGAATTTGGAAATACAGTTAAACTGCTGCTGCTGGTGTTTTTCCGCATCTGCGGAGGGGTAGCCACAGGTGCGAGGCTGCATGTGCGCTTGGGGAGCTGATCACGCTCAACTATGTCTTATAGAAAGACTAAACGGGCGCTGCAAATATAATCTGGAGTATTACACCCAAAGTCGATCCCACAGAGAATTGTACGTATCAATTGAGTCTATAAAATACTAAACTGTTGCTTAATCACTTTTCTCAAGACTTTTGAATATCAATTGGTGATGTTTACTAAATCTAANTGGATGTTTGGGCTCTAACGCACCCCTAAAGCCAGGGCAGGCCTGGCGTTAGGGCCCTAACGCCCCCCTAACGCCAGGGGGTACCAGGCCTTATGGGGCAAACGCCCCCCTAACGCCAGGGGGTGCCAGGCTTTAGGGGGCAAACGCCCGGCTATCGCCCGGGCGTCTCCTTTTGCGTATTTTCGACGTATTTGCATCCCTTTAGCTCCGTTTCCATCTCCAATTCACCTACACATAAAATAAACTCCATTAAGCACATAACAAGTGTATTTTTATCATTAATGCGCATAAAATGTAAGGTATATCACATGTTAAACTATGCAATTTAGTCTCGCATCAAGACCCCACACTTAAACCTTTGCTCGTCCTCGAGCAATCAAACTACACTCATGTACACAANTAGGGTGAACCCTAACTGTGTAGGAGACTTCTATTTCAACCAGGAAACACTTAACTCGTCAAAACTCGGACTTGGGCGAAACTGGGGACCCTGGATGTTTGGGCTCTAACGCACCCCTAAAGCCAGGGCAGGCCTGGCGTTAGGGCCCTAACGCCCCCCTAACGCCAGGGGGTACCAGGATTTATGGGGCAAAATCCCCCCTAACGCCATGGGGTGCTAGGCTTTAGGGGGCAAACGCCCGGCTATCGCCTGGGCGTCTCCTTTTGCATATTTTCGACATATTTGCATCCCTTTGGCTCCGTTTCCATCTCCAATTCACCTACACATAAAATAAACTTCATTAATCACATAACAAGTCTATTTTTATCATTAATGCGCATAAAATGTAAGGTATATCACATGTTAAACTATGCAATTTAGTCTCGCATCAAGACCCCACACTTAAACCTTTGCTCGTCCTCGAGCAATCAAACTACACTCATGTACACAANGTCTATTTTTATCATTAATGCGCATAAAATGTAAGGTATATCACATGTTAAACTATGCAATTTAGTCTCGTATCAGGAGCCGTAGATGCGGACATAGAGGACCTAAGCTGGAACGGCAGGCGCGTAAGGGTGGTCGCATCGCGAGCCCGCATATGCGAGGCTTAGTCGCAGATGCGGAAGTGAGGAGATTGGCCAATTTCGCAGAAGCAAATAAACGGGACGCAGAAGCGGGTCCGCAGGTGCGGAACCTAGAGCGCAGGTGCGGGCCCTGGGGACTTAAGTGATTTTCTACAGATGCGGAGGTTGTTGTACAAAAGCGGCACTACAGGTGCACATTCTGAGCCGCAGGTGTGAGAAGCCTGAGAAAAACCTATAAATAGAAGACTTCGCGAATTTTTGCTCATTTCCTTTCAAGTCGGACCTTGGAACTTTTGGAGTGATTTTGAAGGGGATTCAAGGGTTTTTCACAGATGTAAGTTTCTTGAACTCCAATACTCCTAGCTATGGTGTTTTTCCGTTGTTTTCTCATCTAATTAGTGGGATTTAGGAGTGAAAATAAGGGGTTAGGGCTTGGGATTTTAGAGAGTGTAATTTGAGGATTTGAAGGACCAAATGATGTCGGATTTTGATAAATCACGTGTGAGTAGACCCGTGAGTGAATGGGTTTTCAAGTTTTGTGACTTTTGTCGGATTTCGAGACGTGGGCCCGGAGGCCGGGTTTGAGCCAATTTTGGGTTTTGAGTCTAATTTGGTAGTTTTTCTTGTGGAATTTATTCTTTTAGCATATATTGATGGTATTGTACTGGTTGTGACTAGATTCAGAGAATTTGGAGGTCGAATCGAGAGGCAAGAGCATCGCGGAGTAGAGTTTTGATCGGTTTGAGGTAAGTAACGGTTGTAAATCTAGTCTTGAGGGTATAAACCCCGGATTTTGTATCATGTGACTATTTGGAGGTGACACACATGCTAGGTGACGGGCGTGTGGGCGTGCACCATTGAGGATTTTGATTTGGTCCATCTTGTAGCAACTGTAAAGTTGCATATCTTGTTATAGCTATATGCTCCTTATGTGTTTTAGAAAGATTTACTGTAAATCATGCTAGATGCCGTGTCTAGACTTTATGCCAGTATTGTTGGACCCTTAGAGGTCTTTTCTTGTTGTCCTCTCATTGTTTTGGTTGATAACCTGTACTCAGTCATGTTCATACATCTTTACATCATATTTCAGTCTCTGTTATTATATTTGATATATCATATCAATGTTGTTTGGGGCTGATTACTTTGATCTATGAGAGCTAGAGAGACTGGAGAGGTTTATGACTGAGTGAGGGCGATGGCCCGATTGTGAGGACATTTTATGGGATCGGACTGCATGCCGCAACATGTTTCATTGATTCTGCCATGATGGGCATTGATATAGCGCTTAGGCTGAAGGTGCCCCTCAGAGTCTGTCCACGCCCCCAGTGAGCGCAGGTACCTACTGAGTGGGAGTGCCGAGTGCTAAGTGCCCGAGGGGCGATATACAATTTTATCATTTGTGCTCATAGTTTCTTTAAGTCTTGTTTGAGAACTGTTGAAATATATCTTTAATTGATATTTTTTATCAGAACTGGATTTAAACAAGCTGATTTGACTTAAACTCTGGTTTTAAAGCATGCTGAAATTTACTAAATTTTGTGATATGAACTATACTTGCATCTAGCTCGTCACTACTTCTCAGCCTTTATTTACTGTTGTTACTTATTGAGTTGGTGTATTCACGTTACTCCCTGCACCTTGTTGCAGATCCAGGCATTTCTGTCCACGGTAGCGGTTGTTGATATACATAGTAGCGGACCATCAGAGATAGCAAGGTAGTTTTCTGGCGATCGCAACCCTGCTTTTCTTCTTCCTTATCTTCCTCTTATTTGTATTTCGTTTTTCACAGACTATGTTAGTCTTGTTGTTGTCAGATAGTTGTAGTAGTTACTCATGACTTAGTGACACCTCGATGTCAGGCTATCTTTTCCACACTTCTAATTTGAGTTGAATTCTTTTATGAAAAGCTTTGACTTATCTTTTAAAATGAGATATCGATGTGTTTTAGTAATGTGTCGGCTTTCCTATTACCACGAGAGGCACCATCACGACTGGATTTAGTTTTGGATCATGACAAGTTGGTATCAGAGCCTAGGTTACATAGGTCTCACGAGTCATGAGCAGGTTTAGCAGAGTCTTGCTGATCGGTACGGAAACTTCCATGCAATCTTTGAGAGGCTGCAGAACCCTTAGGAAAAATCTCACATTCTTCAATTCTTGTCGTGAGAATCTATTGATTCTGATAACTAAACTTTTATTATTTTATTCTCTCACAGATGGTGAGGACTTGCCATACGATCAGGAGAACCAGCCACCAGTACCACTAGCCAGGGCCGCGAGAGGCCGAGGCCGCGGTCGAGGCTATGGTAAGGGTAGAGGTGCAGCCCGCGCAGCAGCCGGGGCAGTACGTGCAGACCCTCTAGTTTCTCCAGATCAGAATCAACACAACATAAAATAGAACAACATATATAATTTTCCAGTTAGAAACATCACCAAATCCTTGTTTAATTCTCTGACCTTTAAAAAAGTAGGAAATACATATACTTTTAGAAAAGTGTAGTCTAGAAAATATTGCAACGTACTACTTGAACCTTTTGGAAGGAAGTAAAATTGTTTTGATCAAGGAGTGAGCATGAAAGTGGAAATATAACCAATGATTCCAATAATGAAAAGACAGTCATCAAGAAGCTTAGTCCAAGCAAATTCAAAGGCGCATTACTTAGTACGTAGTCCTCCGTTTTAATTTATTTGTTTTAGTTTAATTGAGCACAAAGTTTAAAAAAGTAAGAAATACTTTTAAATCTTGTGGCCTTAAACTTAAATTTTTCATGAGAAAAATTCTACACTAGCTTCTTGATCACGCCCAACTACGCCTTATAAAAGGACTAAGCGGTCGCTGCAAATATAATCCGGTTCAAGTTCGAAGTCGAATCCCACAGGGAACTAACCTATTTACTACAAATTTTAGTGATGCTAATGACAAGCTCATACAACTTCCGGATGCAAGATTTTTATGAATAAATAGTGGAGTTTATTTAGCTAATGTAAAATGACAATAAAACTAGCAATAATCAAGAATAAAGTTGAATTCAATGGTAAAAGGATATAGGGCTATTGATTTGCCCAATTGCCGGATTAATTCTTAACTCTTTAGCTATAATCTCGCCGTAATAATCTATGAGGATTATGAGTTCCGAGCTACCGTAATTATATCTTGATCAATTACAATAATTTACTAGAAACATTCTTTCGAACTACTCTAGCTAACAATTTATGCAACTCGGAATTATCCCACCAAAGCTTTGTTATTTCTAAACCCACTTTAAAATTCAAGTAATTAATCTCTTCAATTACCCAAAAGTGGTGTTGTTCAACAACAATCTAACCAAGTGTTCTTTCTCAAGCAACACAAGGCAACTAGACACGATTAATCAAGGGTCCTTTCATTTAACCACAATACAAAATGTAGTTGAACAATCATAGAACAAACACGACTCGATTATATCAAAATAGAGTTAAAACTTCATCCAACAATTGGTTCCATCAATCCTAGATTAAATGTTTAGCTACTCATACTAAAATAATACATAACAATAATATGATTCATGATTCACAATGATAAGTAGAAAGAAGAAGAAAGAAAATCTAAAGAATTTCTTGATCTTCTATCCCTTGTTCTTACCTCCAATTATGTCTAAAACAAGCCTCCTTTGACTTTTTGGCAAGTTTGGGCTCTTATAGGTTTAGGTTAATTGCCCAGAAATTTACACAAAAGCCCCTGCATTCTGTCGCTTTTAAAAAATACTCCATAGTCGCGCACTCAATCACGGACACGACCGCGGACTTGCACCTCTTCACTGTATTCCTCCGCGTTCCACTGCTCGCCCACCTGCCTTTTGCATTTTTTTTTTGTTTTCCTCGCTCTTTTTCATCTGGGCTATCATTTGATTAGCCTTGTATGTTCATAATTGACTCCAAAACGCTTTTTATCTCCTTTTAGCTCGGAGTGGCTCTTTCAAAGCATAAATTTCTCAATTAGAGCATTTTTTTTATCTTTCAGAATTTAAACATCAATAAAGTGCGGTTAAATTAGAGTACAAATAGCGTATATATTGCATATTATAGGCTACTATCAACACCCCACACTTAAATCGTTGCTCGTCCTCGAGCAACAAAACCACACTCTACAGGCCTAACTTCACTAAGAAATTTCCCTACTCATCATACCAAGAATATTTCACAATGGTCAACTACATTAGAATAACATCCACACCTCAAGAGTGGACTCTCTCTAGCCGCGCAATGTCCCTAACCGGCTTACTTACTCTAAGTTAGAGGTCCAGACTTACCTCCCTTTCATGAATCAAGTTCCTGCTCACCACAAAAGAGACTTATTTCCTAATCAATACAATTCACACACACTGAGGACTTCAAATAAACAAGATTCGCTCACCCTCAGAAAGAACATTCTTGTGCCACAGAAAATGCACCATATGCTTGCCTGTAGTGTCTACTCTACTAATCGAGCTCATTCAGTCTAGGATCAATTAGGACTTATTTGGATGTAATGTAGGCTGCAGGTCGGGTAGGATACATTTAGATATAACAGTGACTACACTTCCTTAAGCACTTTAATACATATCTTTTAATATTCAAGCACATACTTATGTCAAACCACAATTCCACCTTTATATCAATATGTCATACCTCATGATTCTTTAAGCACAATTATATAAAAAGCCACCACCATCAAAGACTATATATATATATATATATATATATTTTTTTTTTTTTCAATTCAGGTGGCTTTTAGTATTACTTTTCAACACAGTGCACCTCTCTCCTTATTTCATCAGTTCCACTCAAAAGCCAAACCAACCACCCCACACTTTAACTTTTACATATTTCATAACAATTCAAGTGATTATAAGAGGTGACAAGGTTCAAATATATGGACAATTTAAAATTTTGGTAAGGCTTGTAATGTAGTTGCCAAAGAAACATGATTACAGGCTCAAAGGGGTTAACTATGGTAATAACAATTAGGTAGGTGGAACATGTATATATATGGTTCAACAAAAAAGTGCCTATGTCACTTCCTAGACCAAATAAAACTACCATTTCGCTTTGCAAACACACGGGGCAACTTCTAGGCGTTAAATGTTAGCACAGAATACACAAAGCCTCACACACACATGGCACATGACTTAATCCTGTTTAGACCATCAGACACTCCGCTCAGGGTACTTAAGACAACTCAAGAACACACATTAAGGCCTCTCACAAGAGTCAATCAATGAGCCTAAGTGTCTATATTCAAGGCACCATGGAGTTAAGGGATCCTATTTCAATTATGCCCCTCGCCCATAAGTTCCTAACTAAAAATGAAAAAACTAACTACACACGGTTCAAATAAAACCCTTGGAAAAGAACCTTGGTTTAAAGAAAAACCAAGGGGAAGTTGATACATGTCACGACCCAAATTTCCCTCCATTGGGTATCGTGATGGCACCTAGTCTTAGGGACTAGGTAAGCCTAACATTTCCACTGAACAACAACAATAATAAAGGAATTATAGCAGTCTTGATACAGAAATCTTGACAGAGTTTACAATTTTCCAAACCCGATAAATACAAGTCATAAACTCTACGACATCTTTCAACCGAATCTAAATAAAACTGTCTAGAAATAATAAGTACAGTTGTCATAAACAGGAAGGTGCCTCCGAAGCCTGCGAACGCAGCATCAGGTTTACCTTGAGTCTCCTCATCAACGATCCACGCAACTAATAACAACATTTACATGGATCTTAAAACAAAAATGCGCAGAAGTGTGAACACCACAGCGGTGCCCAGTAAGTATGAAGACTAACCTCGGTGAAGTAGTGACGAGGAATAGTCAAGACACAACTGGTCTAATAAGTAAAAAGACATAAATATACAAATGACTGAAACATAATATCTATTTAAAGATTTTTTGATATATTAACGGTACGATCGAATAATACGGAAGAAAATTCAATAAGTACGATCAACGGATAACATAATAGAAATACACAAAGAGAATGGAAAGAATGCAAGCCAAATGTCGGGAATCACAACCCAATAAAACACTAGCAACTCAGCACTGCATCAATTTATTCACGTCAGGACTTAGCCAATAAACTCAATAAGGCTGGTCAAACCTTCGAGTAAAAACCTTTAAATCGTAAGTTTATTTCGAAAGCTTTAAAGATATAATCATTTCGGTATAGAGAAATTTCTTCTTTGAAACATACTTTCTCTGAAT
>ML380302.1:0-106616 GCA_005239525.1 Nicotiana knightiana
TGTTGAAATATTTAATCTAATAAGAAAGAACCCTTAGTAAATTGAGTGTTGGCTTGCCTGACCTCGCTGTCGGGTGCCCTCACGACCTAAGTTAGAATTTTGGGTCGTGAAAATGAAAGTCTAGGTGTGAGCACTGCCCGGGATCCTTGAGGTCCTTAGAAAACTCTGACACACCTGGACATGAAATTGGTTATGAAGCTCTTGGAATTTGAGGTTACGGAAGGTCTGGTATCCTCAAGATGTATTTGGGCCTGCTTCAGGCTCCCTATAGGTTAATCTATATCTCATTTATGTAATTTATATAATCCTGATCTGTAATAATCCTTTGTAAACAGATATTGGGGTAACTAGTGAAAAGGGAGGGTAGCTATATGATCATGTGGTAAAGTGGGGTAGGAATCATGCTTTAGGGTTTACATTATGCTAATCCGCTCTAGAAATCATGTTCTAGGTTTGTGTGATGCACTAGAAATTATGTTCTAGGATTACTATGTTATTTGCATTAAAACTACACTGAATCTGTGCATTAGATATCCTGTATTAGGGAACCCATGTTTACTGCTTTGCATATTAGAAACATGTGGTAAACCATCACTCTATTTTTGATTCTGTATAATTCATGATCATTCAGAAATCATGACACTAGGCTATCAAAATGGCCTAATAAAATAGTCATCCCTATGTGCATTAGATATCCTATTTTAGGGTCTCTGTTTGCATCTGTTTTGAACCATGTCTATATCACCTAGATAAATAACTGTCTTGGAAAAGGCTAACAAACAACCTCACACATAGATCATGTTCACTTGTTATGAAAGCCATCACTTAGATCAGCATGCCTATAGGTTGAAATAACCTCAAATCGTCTAAACAATTCTATCATTATGATTGCATATAGTCCCACGCCTAGGCAAGCCTTAGGTAATTAATCTCCTTGTAAAAAATGAGAAACTGTGTTCTGATTGTTTATAAACTGCTTAAGTCTCACAGGTTTTTAAAATCAGTAGGCAAACTAATTAGGACCCTGCCATTGAGTTTGTAAAACAATATTGCATATTCTGTGTATTAATATTCACCTAGACATCCTGTCCTAGGATTCTCTTTTTTTCTAAAAAATTACCTGAATCTATGTTTGAGACGTGCTGTTTATTTTCATTACATGTGGAGGTAAACATGAGCCTTTTAATTGATTCTTCACCTATCTTCTTGTCCTACTTGTTATTTGTTTGTCGTCTAGATTTTCCCTTTTGAATACCCTAGAGGTTTTCTAGAACTGCCCAGATTTAGAGGTCCTAAAATCCTCCAGGACCACAAGGAAGAGATGGGTAACAGCACACTTAGAGCCCGTTAAATAAAAATCACTTAATAACCACTAAGTGGTAGGGTAATGGGTAGAAAAGGATATGATGACCCGTGGGCTAATGCAACGTGTAGCCCCTCATTGAGGAGTGATTATCGGGCATTGCATGGATATGATCCTATAGGATAAACAACTTAGGACCCCTTTCACCCATTTACATATGTTTTCTTAGAATGCTAATTGTTAAAACCTTTATTCATATGTGTGCTAAGACTGCTTATTTGCACTTGATTAATTCACAAAGTAAGTTTGGCCAGGACCGACAGTTGTGGAATTCGAGGGATGCCTAACACCTTCCCCCTTGAAGTAACTTCAAGCCCTTACCAATCTCTGGTTATACAATTAGTGTTAGAAATGACCCGTAATAGGTGCGTCAGTCGTTAGGTGGCGACTCTTCAAATTCCTTATATCCCTTTTCCCAAAAGGAAATGAGTTGTCCCAATAATGTCAAGAACCCTGAGTAATCTGAAAGGAGAGGAAAAATGGGGGCGCAACAACGCCTAAGTCCAAAATCACCATACGAAGCTGTTCAAGACCTTATGCCGCCGAACGAAGCTTAAATTCTCAAAACGACTGGGCTGGTCATAACATGTCGGTTTGTTTAGTACCATCGATAGACGTTATCATGACAAGTTAGAATTTGGGTCGTGACATCTATCAAAGCATCTTTGGATATATTAACCAATATGTCAGAACCATGATTGCTCTCTCTCAACTCTAGTGCATATCCCTCCAACCTATTGTAATCATCCAAGTAACTACCCTCCAATTTCTCCAAAGCAAGCCTTTTAACTCTTTTGAGCTTTGAGTCACTCACATTAAGTTTAAATTGTGTCTCCAACTCATCCTTCATTTCTTTTAACTTATATTTAGAATTGTTCTTAATTTTTCTTCTAAAATATTGTGCTAAAGTATCAGATGATGCTCTTCTATTTTCATATGCATCATCACAATCGTATTTTAAATTTAAAGTCTTGATCTTAAAACGTTGATCATTCCCATCCTTACATATACGAAAATAAAAGAGACAACCTTCATCACAACCATATGTAACTCTACCAATATCACTTTTTTAAACATGTAACCCCTTTTTATTTGCAATGCATACAAACCAATAATTTTTTTAGCTTCAACTAGGTCTTTATAGGACATACCTTTCTCCAAAACTTTGTAATTTTTAAGCTTTTTAGTGATACCAAGTTTTTATTGCTTTTTGAATACTTACAACCTTTCTTCACTATCATCTTCTTCACTAGACAAAGAATTATCATCTACATCCTCCTTACTACTATCACAATCTGTTCCGGATTCTACATTAGCACTATAAGACTCATGGAAGTGAATAATGTTCGGAACATACACGATATCCTTTTTATATTTTTCTACGTCAAATAAGTTCAAAATATAGAACTGACATGAAAGTAAACTATGGAGAGCTCTAACACCTTCATCTCCTACGACCACATAATATCTACCAGATGGTCCAATCACTAAAAGTTATTTTACCTTAATAAACTCTAACTTCTCACTCACAGATTCTTTATAAATATTAATGTAAGACAAAAAAAATCTGTTTCGTAACTTCTCCATACGTGAATAAGATTTTTACTATATACCAGTTGTGGTTTTCTCACCCACTTACCCCCATAATTAAAAATCAAATCTATTTTTTTAACCATTCCGCAAAGACCATATGCTGCATAAAACACAAAAAAGAGAGTATGTTAAATTATATTCAAAGCATACTATATACAAGAATCAATGGCATAAGACAAATAAGGACGAGAATATATTGAAATAAAAATCCCACGACCATAATTTTTGTAGTTTTTATATACAATAAACTATAAACAAAGTTCAAAGATTCTATAATATATGAAAGTAAAAAAAATATATTTTACGGTTACCAAAAATTTCATAACACTAGAACTCTACGCACCAAAAATTATAAATACTTACTTTAATCCGAGAATCTAGCATGAGAAAAAAAGGGGAATATGGAAGAGGAAGTAAGAAAGAAGAGAAATAAACAAGGTGGGAACTTTGGAGCCCTAGCTGCACGAAGAAGAATGAGAAATTCGGGTGAGTTTGGGTTTAATAAATATTCGGGTATTAAATTTTTGGATCGGATATTATATTATGGGTCAGATTATAAGATGAGTTATAAAGTTTAATCCAGCTGGAACAATAATAGTGTTCCACATAACTCAGTAGAAGACCCATATCAGCTCTGTAAAGCTGAAGGGCAGTTTTAATACACGAAAAAAAAGTTGTGGGCTTTTCTAATCCAATAGGTGGAAGAAATGTATTTTTTATCCAAAAACTATAGTTCATGAGTATTTTTGAACCTTTTCCGAAAACTTATACTCTTTAATTTTTTTTAAAGCTATAAGCTTTGGAGGATTATATTCATTTTCAATCTAACGGACAAACATCAATATCTATTTCTAGGGGTGTAAAATCCGAACCAGAAAATCGCACCAAATTTATCGAAAAGTCAAATGAAACCGATTAAAAAATTCGATTATGTTTAATATTGAGTAAAACCCAAATCAAACCGACATATAAATATATAATTTTTATATATACGTTTAAGACTTTATATAAAATTGTTTTTACAAAAACTCTAAAAATATTTGAGATTCTCTTATGGGATGTAATATTTAATAGAATATGAAGTACTCCATTTTTATTAACCTTGTGTAATGGGTTATATAATCACTATCTTATCAAGTGTTACTGAAATGCGTCAATCTCTTTGTTCTTCCATGTTCATATGTCAACATTTATTAAATTCTCATATCTTTTTCGAATTTGAAGTGGTATTTCAACAGTCTAAAAATTAAATTGCACATATTATTAATTAGGTATCATATTGATTTTTATGTTTAATTAGTAAATTCGTTTAACCTTTAAAGTATACATCAACGAAAAATTATTGTGAGACGACTAAAAAAGTAACTATCATGTGTTATTAACAAAATTGTCCCATAAAATTATTTTAATAGATCATATGTTTGTCAATTTTTACAATGTGTACTAAATATATTGATACTTATAGAAAAATTAACAAAGTAAGATTGAAATAATATTCATGTGACAAAAAAATTCGACAAAATCGAACCAATCCAAACCGATATAGTTGGTTTGGCTTGTTTTTAATAGAAACCGAACTAACCCGGTCCATGTACACCCCTATCTATTTCTTAGTAAAAAAAAGTAATTTATAGCCATGATAATATTGCATCTAATATTTTTTAACCTATGCACTGAAGTAATACGTTTGGAACACATCTCAAAACTCAACCTTATTTTTGGATAATCTTTGTTAGTTGTAAATTGTAATGCAAAACTTGTTGATCTATCGAGAGCGAAAGCCTTGTGTACAAGCTCTTTGCTTGCACAGCCCATATATTACAACTTTTCAAGTTTTATGTGTTTTCTCCATAAAATTATGTATAAAAAAAAATCGGTTAATGGCTAACATGGAACGTCATGTTAATACATGTATAGCGTATATCTTGTATACTATATACTATGCGCTATTACTACTTTGTTTCCTCTTTTAACACATTGTTTCGGTTCTTATTTTACATCACTTTTTCCGGACTCTCCCAAAAGAAGGCAATGATTTGTGATTTTGTTTCTGTAAACAAGAAAGACTAATTCAGTTTCTAGTGCTCTTCTTGTTTGGAGCAAATTAATTGGCAAGATTAATTAGATACAAAATAGAAGGGGGGAAATGTACAATTTTAGTTTCTCAATTATTATAAATTTTAATTTCTATCCTTGTGATATCTAGTTTAGCACATTTAATCTTCAATATTAAATTTACAATATTATGAATTTTTACAAATTTAACAAAATATTAATATGTTGCGTGCCATCTGAACTCCCCAATTCGACGAATTTCCGACAAGAATGTCAATCGGAAATTTGGGAATTTATAGTAGAGTAACTACCTATATGTTAAATTTGTGTCACTTCTCTCTGTTTGAGGATAATATTCTTCTGAAAATAGTCTGAATATGATGTATTTTCAATACAAGGGGCCAAATATATATTTTTAATCAATTAAATATTAAATATACTTAGCAAAATAACACAAAGACAAGAAATTAGAATTTTTTACTGATAATGGAGGAACCAAACTGCAATTATTCCCCCCCACCCTCCGCCCCCAAAAAAAAGGAATTTAGTTTACAGGAAAAGCACATGCATCCTTCTATTCACAGCCACACATTAATGACGTGCTACGCATATTGTCTGCCTTGTTGATGCCTTTCAACATGCGGATTTGTTAAAAGCAGCTCGTCTTGTCTATCTAAAATCCTATCATGTGTGCTTTATGAGAAAATTTTAAGACCATTTAATCTGATTTGGTACATTAATTTGTGGTTGATTAAAGGGAAAGTGAGTGGTCCATAATTAATTGGTCTTTCCAACAAAGTGTACACAGGGTTGTTAAGGTAAATCCTATATGCTAGTATATAATTGACTTTTGTTTTTGTTTGTGAGTTTGAGCAGAATAAAACACAATAGGGATCAAACAAAGTAGTACAACAAAAACATCTCTACCTAACCTTAGCAATCTAATTTTTGCTCCATAGATCAGTTCAAACCATCCTTGTTTCTTTCGTATTGTTTATTTATAGTTTACTCTTTCTAAATGACAACCTTTTCATTTGGAACATTAGGGAAGTTCTTATGTTATGCCAATGATTAGTTTTCATTCATTTTATTAATTCAAAAACTTTGACAAACTTGATTGATGTGATTGTGTTTTCTATCAACTCGTTTCTAACTATTATTTTAGTACTTTTTGCTTAACTACTTATTGTTTGACCAAAAAGTATTTAAACTAATTAATTTTATGTTATGGGGATTAAACCTAGCTAATAATAATATTCCTGAATTTATGACTAGTTAACACAAATAACGCAAGATAATGTTGGTGGGGGATTAAATGTAGTGTGCATTTAATATTTCAAGAAGAGTAATGATGGAAGAATATCAAGCAATAAATAACAATATATGACATTAACGTAAATAAGGAGAATGATTCACCCAATATTGAATGAGGTGGATGATTCTTCTTTCTGACAGTGATGAGTGATAGACAAATCCTAGAATATTGGAACTATTCTCAGATCTGATTAAAAAGTATGGAATAATGGATGATAGAATCTTATTAGAAAAGGTAGTGTTTGTATCTTTTCTAGAGAGAGTCTTCTTCTCAAAAAGTGTTCTTATCAGCAAAAACTACATGCTCTTTCCCCTTAGCTCTTTTCTATTTGTATGGGACATATCCCTAGTCAACCCTAAGAGTCTAAGTACAGAGAATATTCAATGGAATATTCTCCTAAATATCCTATTACTAAAACTAGCCGTTAGCACTATCCTTGATACTTGACCTCGACCGTTATTCACTGTCTGGCTACGAGCCGCGCTATCTACTAGTCGACCTTGGCTACATCACTTTCCATAATACTGCTCCATATTAAATCTCATTTAGGCAGATTTTGACCTATACAGTTAGTTCCTCCGCTTATTGATGTCGACCCTGGACGACCTCGATGAGCGCACTCTATTAGCTATGGTTAAGAAGTTTAGGCGAGTAGGTCGAGTAGTAGCATTTCAGACGGTGTGGAAACGTGGCCTTCCATGAGTCGCAACCTAAGTTCAAGTCGTTTTAGAGTAACATCATGTCATCATGCGTCACTATTACGCATTTTCCCGATACCTTGCATCATTTTCCTGTGTCTCTGCCGCTTCGATTCTTGAGCTGGGTAATGACGGTTTGATTTCTCAATATTGATGTCTGAACTCTTATAAATAGGGATACAAAATCCTTTGCCTTACTCTTTGCAATCTAAAATTGGACCTTCATACCTCCTTCTTCCTTCCTCATTCAGAATCCTTATTTTTTTTTATCTTACTTCCATATTCTTTTTTTCACTGATTCTGGTGGCTCCTGCTAGTCTTGACTCTTCTGCGTTTACACCTCCTTTATTCATAAACAAATATGGTTAACGTGTCTTCCAGTTCTGGAGGGAATAGGGGTACCTGACCCTGTTCCCTTGGCAGTGCGCATGCTTCCCCGTGATGATGGGGTTGCCATTGTTGCAGAAGATGAAAGCTTTCCTACAGTGGAGGAAATATTCCCCGTAACAAGAAGGATAGATTTGACTTTTCAAAGCTGCCTGAGGACGACCCTGAGGCCACGTAATTTGTGATGGATGTGGTTTCTCTTGCTAATTTCAGGGTGAAGCTTAAAATTTCGGCCCACATCGATCTGTTCCCAGCTGGTCGCGACGTGGTGCAGATTCATCGCCCCAGATACTGCGCATTCAACGCATATCCGTTCTATGCGGGCTACTCTTTTCCCCTTCTCCCATTGGAGGAGGAATTTTATCGCTACTATGGCGTCTGCCCGGCCTAACTTTCACCTTACATCTACAAACTCATCCGCATGTTGACGAAGTACGCGAAATTGGCCGGCCACGGGATCTCTCTTCGCCAACTGATGCACCTCTTCGCGCCCAGTTTCTATAGGGGGACGATGTTGCATCTTCGTCACCGTGGAAGTAACATCTTGGTAGTGAAGATGGATGATAAAGTAAATCATCGATTCTGGCTTAGCTACTTCTACGTCAAGACTGAGGACGTGGTGGCAAATGCGAATGGATTTCCTGAGGCGTGGAATTATGCCCGTAAGTATTTTTACTAAGCACTTATTTTGCTCATTTAGGTTGTAGTCTAACATTCTTTCCTTTCCTCGATCAGTTGAGACTTCGCCTCCTCCTTTAGTTGCGGATGTTCATGACTGGGTTAGCCATGTCTTGACTCACACAGTTGGGGATTCGCGAATGTCCAGCCTTTTTCAAGAAGTTTGGCAGCGACTGGTGACTTTGCCTGTTTTGAATCTTTATTGTCGTGGCCTTCTGGTCGCTTGCTTCTTATCGTTTTGTAGGGATCGACCTCTTAATCTTCTTTTTCTTCTCTTTTGTTTTTAGCCCAGGGATCTTTGAGGAGGTCGAAGGCCCTTACTCTTGCATTTCGTCAGATGAACACTACAATGAGATTCTCCCCTGCTGTGACTGAGGCCAAACTTACCTGGCCATCCACTTCTATTCAGCCTCCGGTTTCGGCTAGATCGGCTCGACCTTCGACGGCCTCAGTACCAGAGATCTCTCCATTGCTTCATTGAATAGATGAGGAGTCTTCACCGAGCGACGAGGTTTTGGTCCCTCGTAGAAGGAGGTCGGTGGAAGTCGGCGATGGGATAATCCGTGTTGTAGCTTCTACAAGGGATGGTCGCGAGCCAGCCTCTGTTGTGCCTGAGGACGGTGAAAATCTTCCATATGAAGTCCTGCCATCAGCGGAAGCCATAGAGAGCGCGCCCCTTCCTGATGTCGACATTGTAGCTAGTGGCGGAGCGTCCGTGGAGGTTCTGGGTATGCTGTGGCGAGATAAGCCATCGTCCTTGCGGCCAGTTTATGGTCCCACCTCACTTATCGATGAGAGAGGTAAGGGGATTGCTGAGGATGGTTATTAGATGGGCTTTGATCTCGATCCTGATGAGGTTCGGATACTGAGCGAGGTGTTCAGTCGTGCTGAAGTCAGGTTGGAAGGGTCCTCGCGGACAATTGTGGTTCCTATGGATCGGGACCTGTTGGTGAACACAGAGACTGTAGTTCCCTCCTTAGGTCCTCTTCGCTCTGATGTGGAAGGCAGGACCCTCGAGACGTTGGATGATGCCGCACTGTCGGCGAGTATAGCCGGCCTCGCCTTTAGGGTAAGTTTTGCGACCTTTCTAGTTTTCGTGCCTTGTACTTTATTTTGTTCTTTTGTTTAACTCTGGTTTTCTTCTCCTTTTTTTACTTAGAACATTATTCTGGAGTTTGAGAGTGCTCGCCAAGAGGTTTCAAGAAAATGGCGCGAAAGTACCGTGAGTACCCTAACAAACATCACGGGATCTGCAGGCGATTTTGCAGCGGTGGCAACTTTCAATCTCTTCGAGACGAGTTGAAAGAGAAAGATGATGAGTTGGGAAAGTCAATGGTAAGTGTAGAGTCCTCGAGGGAGCATTGAGAGAGAAAGAGGAAAAGCTTGCGGTGAGTAAAGGGGTCGAGGCCCAGTGTGTTGATCTCCAAGCCCAAGTGATCTTGCTGCGGCCAAGCTCGAAGAAAGTCTAATCAAGGTGGAGGCTCTGGGTGGAGAACTCAATGAGAAGATATCGGACTTGTAGAAGTCAGAATCAGATTAGTTGCCGGCTTTGAGGCAAGTAGAGGCATCAGAGTTCTTCGTTAAGAGCGGGCAAGTGATTTGGAGACGGCGAGGCTTAGAGAGGAGCAACTTGACGAGCGTGTAGGGGAGTTGGAGAAAGAAGCTTCAGGACTTAATGAACGAGTTATCGCCCTTTAAGTCGAGAAGTCCCAGTTATTGGCTCAGCCATCCTCTTCTCACTCTTCTGCCTTTCCTGACATTCCGCGAGATCTGTATGAGATCAGGATCCACGTCGAGGCCCAACATGATATATTTAGGGACTTGATGGTAGTGGGGAGGGTTTTTGAGGCCGACTTCAAGGATGCTCACACTAATGCACACTCAGCTCAGACTACTTGTGGCTATGATCCCGCTACGCCAGAGGGTGGTGATAATGAGGAGATAATAGGCGTGGACAGGATCAAACAAGATGCCTAGTATGAGGATGAGTATTCTGAAGGTGGTGGCAATGGTACTAGCGGAGAGGCGGGTGGAGATGTCCTAGGCGGTCAGATAGATGACGTTGTTGGGTTAGGTGGCGAGTAGTTGTTTTTCTTTCTTTTTTCTTGTAAGTTTTGTATATACTTTTGTGGGCATCTTTTCTAGCCATTGTAAAGAATATATTTTATGAAATGACATTTTCGCTGCTTGTACCTGACTCTTTTCCTTCTGTTCGGGCTTGTATGCCTCATTCTTTTGTTCTTCCGTTTGGTCGCTTTAGTTGTAAAAACTTGGTTTATGTGTGTTGAATGAGGTCAAAACAGAACTCAGTTTCGGTGACGTCCGGGGGCCGATAGGTGTTAATTTGAACGAGGTTGAATGTAACCTATATTTAGTTAATTCGAAACGAGGTCGAATGTAACTTATAATTAGTTAATTCGAAACGAGGTTGAATGTAACTTATACTTAGTTCAAAACGAGGTTGAATGTAACTTAGTTAATCCGTACGAGGTCGAATGTAACCTATACTTAGTTAATTCGAACAAGGTCGAGTGTGAGTTAATTTGAGTGAGATCAAATGTAACTTCTATTTAATTGTGGTAGGGAGCCGAGCTGGTGTTGATTCGAATGAGGTCGAATGTAACCCGTACTTAGTTACAGGTCGAATGTAACCCGTACTGAGTCAGTGTTGATTCGAATAAGGTCTAATGTAACCCGTACTTAATTGTGGCCGGGGGCCGAGAGGGTGTTGATTCGAACGAGGTCGAATGTAACCCATACTTAATTAATTCGAGAAAGGTCGAATGTGAGTGAATTTGAGCGAGGTCGAATGTAATTTATTTTATTGTGGAGGGGGCCGAGTGGGTGTTGATTCGAACGAAGTCGAATGTAACTCGTACTTAATTGTGGCCGGTGGCCGAGTAGATATTGAGGCAATGTTTCTTTGTCGAAAATATGGCGAACTTCATACATTTGTGTTTTGCTCATATACTTGGAGAAATTTACATGTTTTCCGGGCAGGCATTCCGGTCCCAGTCTGTCACGGCCCAAACCGAAGGGCCACAACAGGCACCCGGTACCTTACTTAACCGAGTACCAACGTAACATATCTTTCTTATCATACTATCATTGGTAAATGGGCCAAATGGGTCGTCATGAGATAATTAGAATAAAACATAAGGAAATACTAGACATAAGACGACCCAACATAATATAGAAACTTACACATGTGATATACGGGCCTATAAGGCCGACATGATCATTTGTAAACCCAAAACATTGGCCGGCAAGGCCATACAAATATCCATATACCTGACTTCTGTTTACAAGCCTTTAAGAGTACATAAACATCATAAAGGTCGGGACAGGGCCCCACCAAACCAGTTAATACATGTCCAAATCATACTGACCAAATAGGCAACTCCGGAGCAAGTAGAGTGCACCAACACCTTTCGCTGAGCTGATAGCCTACTAGGAGGACTGTCAACCTGTCTTTTAGGACCTGCGGGCATAAAACGCAGCGTCCCCAAGCAAAAGGGACATCAGTACAAATAAAGTACCGAGTATGTTAGGAATGAAAAGTAGTATATAAAAGACATGAAAGAAATATGGAGTAAAGTACTCAACCTGTAAGTCTGAATAGATCTGTGAATCATAAAACGTTTATAATGTCATGCATGTGCATGCAAATGTCATATCATGCATAAGTATATGCGTACATAACATCATCAGGCCTCTGAGGGCATCCCATCATATCATGTCGTCCTCTGTGGGCAAAATCATCAACGTGTACCAACTGATCAGGTGGTGGTGCGTATATAACGCCATAACCTTTCTCCATACCCCATATACATATACTATACGCGTATATAACGCCATCTGGTCAGGGGTCAATATACATGTGTAAATGAATGCAATACATAAGAATTCAATACGATCTCTAGGAATGTCATGAGACCCATGAATAGACGATATGATAGTAGGATATATGGGGAATCAAGAACATAGGCAACCCTAATACTTCTAAGAATAGAATCATTCGTGAAACTTGCGTGCTTGCTCGTTTCATTGTATCATATGGATCATGCCAAAAGGAAATAAGGGATAGCCTTAACATACCTGTATAATCTCTTCCATATTACTCAACCAAGCTCAACACAACTTCTTGCATCTACAACAACTGAAATGATATTGTCGTTAACATATAATGTCGTACCATCGTATTTGGCTAGTTGTATGGCTTAAGGAAACTCGGGCAGTAAATCCCCTATTTTTAATACATCCCAAAGACCACCAAGGTTCATCAAAATCCCAACAACAACAACTATAACTAATAGTAGAAACAACAACAATATAATCCAATATGAGTTTCTCCAATTATCTTAACAATTATATTGAGCGGAAAGCTCGTTTTTACTCATAACAAGATATAAATTGAATCTAATTCTTGTTCTATAAATTATTTTACAACCTTTAGAACATCATACTTATATGTACCATATTATTTCTAGTTTAAAACATCTACAAAATATCTTCCAAAACAGGCCCATACGTCTAGCACCTTAATTTTTATCGTCAATCACTTGTTTTTCATTTTTTCTTCTTCAATCAACTTAATTAACACCTAGAAAAGCTTAACAAAATCAGACACAACATTATCAAATTAGTTCTCACAATTTCCAGCCACCACAAACCATATATTTAGCCACAAAACAGTCCAACCAAAATGACAACCACATCCCATATTCTTTCAAGTGCTATCTTATGATTGTTACACTCAACCAACACAACCAACACAAGATTAACCTTAGACACAATCAATAAGATGAAATACATACATTGGACAACAACTAAAACTCGAAACTCTATCTCAACTTAGCTCACAATAGCCCTCAATCACACCACAACATCATAGAAGCATTCTCTTGTAGTCTTTAACACCTTTGATGATGATTTGAATTAATTTACCTTGAGTTTGGTTCTTGGGATATTGGAACAGTTCTTGGAGAGATTGAGAGTGTTTTGATGTAAGTAATATCTGTATTTTTGACAAGATATAAGGGGATAAGACCACTTACAAGCCCACCGCCTCAATTCTCCAAGCATGTGGGAAAGATGTCTACTTGGCAACTTGAAGTGCAACTTCGGACACTTGTATCTCTCTACTCCGATATCGTATTGATAAACGGTTTTCAGCGTTAGAAACTAGACCCAAGGGGAATTAATTACATATAAATATATCATGTAACCCTCAATACATTGGGAGAAAATTTCGTCACAACCTGTCCTAAAAACCTGCCAGTTTCTCCGAAGTGCAGCGTCGTGACTTGGCGACCCTACTTTAAAAATCCATATTTCTCTACTCCGATGTCGTATGAATAAATAGTTTGGACCATTGGAAACTAGGTTCCAAGATATTCATTTTGTTTTATGATATGTCCCAAAACTACCTCATATAACACATGAAATGTATTGATCAAAACACTTCATTACAAGGAAAATCCTTAGTCGGTTTTTTCGCAACTTAAATCCGATTTTTCCCAAACTTTATACTTCATATCCAAACATCATATATATTCATATAATTACTTTAAAATAATTTAAATTATAATTAATAAGTCTCATATTCATCTAAACTTACTTAAGACTTCGGTAAACCTTTTTTATCCTTGTAGAAGGATTTTGTCCTTTTTGAGTTTATATTAGATAATCATATAATGACAGTGACGTCTGAAGTACGGGGTGTAACAAAATTAAATCAATTTTTATACTTTCAAAGAGGATCTCATTTCCGAGCTTACATCAATTGACTTACGACATACCTTCACGTACAAAAACATGTGGTGTACATCATTCCCCCCTTTGGAACATTCGTCCTCGAACGTTGGCTGATGTGCTTATCAGTCTCATAACCTGTAGCTCTTGTGAATACTTAGATATTGTCCTTACCGTCTACAAAATTGTTTGGCGAATGAATTCAAACACCAGGGCATTCCCCCCTTTAGGCCTCTTCTCACATCACGACTTGTGATCAGAATTCTTCCAATCTCGTAACTTTGACTACCTTCTTTGATGCAGCATGTATCACTCTGTCCTTTTATTTGCGGATTGTCGTGCGCCTTTTTCTCGCGATATCGGGTTTCGACATGTGACAAATCTTTTAAATGGGTGTTAAAAGAGAAGAGTCTCCACCTAACGATTTTAAGGTGCGTTAGGGCAGCTATTGTGCAAATAACTCTCTTTGACTAGTACACGCCACCAAAGATCGGGTAAGGGCTCAAGTTACCTCAATGAGAAGGTGTTAGGCACTCCTCGAGGTTCACAACTGTGGGTCCCGACCGAATTTAAAATTATGTGGATTAGGCTACGTGATCAAATAAGCAAAGAGAGTACGAAAATCAAAGAATTTTATTACAAATATCTTAATGCGAATGTAGAGGTACAATTATTTCAATTCTACTAGAAAGAAAGAAATAAGAAGGGTGTCCTATTTTTTTAGCCTAAATGATCATCCCGTCCAACATAAATAATACTTTGCAACTGCCTTAGGGTAGGGAATTACTCATATTATCCAGCGGGCACAAACTATCATCTCCTGCTACTCGATTACTATGTTAATGTTGTTTTACCCAAAGTGTTCTAATTCAATTCTAAGTCATGCCCTACGTGAGCACTACCCGTCCCATACCTATGGTCTAGGAGGTTTTGGACCTCTATTCAGGTGGTTTTAGACCTGACCTAGGTTGTTCAAAAAATGAAAAGCTAAGCGACAGACAAAACACATAAGACTTCACGTAAAAAAAATTAGAGGCTCACATTAACCTCCACACTTAGACAGAAAATGCACGCAAACAGATATTCAGGTTAGGAGGTTTCAGAATTAAGAACCTTAAGCCCTATAGACATGATTTCTAGGTGACTTTGAATTAAAGAATGTGGGAAGTGCAAGCTGTTGTAGTTATCACAAGATGATTACTGAAATCTCAGGTTTCAAGTTATTAAACCTATAAGTGCTATGCCTAAGTGATCTACGCAGTCAAGGATAGCAAAATCTGTTGGGAAAAAGTCCAGCATTCTTCATGATCTAACCGTTGAGCGATTTAGCATTAACAAATTATAGCGAGTACTTATACCATATAGGCAGGATTTCTAACGTTAGTACTTAGAGCTGGTTTTATTGTCGTATCTTAATCCTATAGGCATATTTTCTAGATGAACAACGCTAGATGGAATAACTGGAATCTTATATGCATGATTTCTAGTGAGTGATACAAATTGAAGGAACAATCAGTGACAATAGGTTCCTATCGGCAGATTTTCTAATAGCATGTAGCAGTAAGCATAATTGCCGCATATTTTACTCATGTTTGGTAGCAGGTAGTGGGTGTGTGTGCTTCCACTAATATCATGATTTTTATACTGAGCACACTGATTGAATAACACATATAGCAAATAAATCACCAAGTCCTATTGGCATATTATCTACCCATTTTGCATGCAAATATTAAAATCTACCCATTTCCCATTTTACTAGTACCCCAATCGTTTATACAAAGTTATTACATTCCCAATAATGAGTAAGATACAAAATGATATACAAACAATGACAATAGGCCCACAACAGGCCCAAATGAAATACCCAACACTGTCTGGGCCTTCAGTAATTCTCACACAGCATATCCAAACCTATAATAAGGATCCATATTCACCACATGACCCCAGAATCCATAAAGGAGTCCAAAGTCAATTCATACAACCATATTTCTGAGTATTGCACCATTTAAACCAACCAAACCAGATATACAACAGATAATAGGAGGAAAAGGGGTTGAATAAGGGTAGTTTAAGTTTCAGAGAATGACCAAGGACCCAAGTCCTAGTGTGTCAGAGTTCACAAGGGCCTCAAATGGACCCCGAGCAGTGCTCACACTAGGGAGGTCAGTAGTAAAGCTTAGGTAGCCTTGGCTTTCAGCCTGCTAAGAATGAGAGCTTTAAGAGAGCATATGTGACAAGTGAAAGAGAGTGGGCAATGGTTGAGAGCAGGAATTGAGGGATGCACTTATATCCTTAAAAAAATAGCAAAGTTGAGCATATAGAGCAACCAATAAGACAGGTCGTAGGATTTAGAAGCAAGTTCAGCAGGTTTGACGCTTAGCACCTAGGCAGTCACATAGTGGCAGAGTTAGGAAAATAACAAGTTTGCAGGATTCACAAAGATCATCATGCACAGATATATAATATCAAATAAGTGCAAACCTAAAGGTCCAAATTATGCTAAGTATATGTCCTAGTGTTACATGGTAGTCATATTGATTTCTCATCAAACATCAGAACATCATTTACAGATGAAACAGAAGCACATATTTTGACAATTACTGGTGAATCAAGTGAGGCAAAGAATGCTGAGGGATATATTAACTGGGAACTAGTCATAGTTGATAGAGCATGATCTTTGACACATACTACATATGCAAGATTGGCATTATAGAGATTCAGAACAGAATGGGAAGATAAACTCATGCCATACATTAAGTGTAAGCATTCAGGTTTTTACATAATGGACTAATTAACTAAAGGAAGTCCAAATTATGCAGATGGAGCATATTCAAATAACAGAATATACAACCTTAAGCAGAATTAGACATCAAAGAGATACTAACAAGTGCAAAGGTCACACACAACAATAGTTCATAACACATTGGCTAAACGGAGTTAAAAAGAATCTAAATCACTCAAATCAGGCTTATGCATGTTTCAAACTATCAGCATTATGAAGTTAAATGATAAAGAGGCCTAAACTTAAGGTAAAGCAAACAGAATTGTACACAGGAATAACCTAGAAAAGCACATTAAGCTATGAACATCAGAAATAAAAACATATGCGAACTACAAATACATAAGAATGAAATTGCAAAAGTCCAGTAACTCACCAGTTAAACGAAAAATAGTAAAGACAAAAATTTCCCAGGAATTCAGAATCTCAATGCGTCAAACTTCCCAAGAGCTTCGAAAGAACTCTGTGTAATGATCACACCAAGAGAAGGTTGAGTAGCAAAGTCTTAGTGGCCTTGGCTTTCAGCCGGCCAAAACCGAATATAGAATAAGAGAATAGCAAAAGCCCCAATTTTAGTGAAGAATATGTCGATCCAAGTCCTTTTCAAAGGGGAATGGTGAGGGATTAATATAGTGACAGAAATTAAACAAGTAAACAAGGAAAACTATAAAGTCAAACACAAATAAGGAATTAATAATATACAGAATCAATAAAAAATCGTATTGAAAAGAAATAGGTAAACCCTAGTTGACAAAAAATCAAAGATTGTCCGGAAAGCTTAGCTAATTAGACCCGTATAGCCATGGTCGTAATATACGTGGACTAAATACTGTCCAGATTCAAGCAGTTGAATTGGAATGGCCAGATTTTGAGAGATAGTACTTGCCATGTTTAGGTAAGTACTAGGTGATACCATATATGTGTAGAGAATAACTAGATAGCACGCAAAAGGCAAGAAAATCATGGAAAGAATCCATGGTTGAGACGGATTTGGAGAGTTTTAGGAAGGCGGCTAGGGTTTTTTTTTGGAGAGGAGAGGAGTGACAGAGAGAATAGAGGCGGTTGTCTTTAGGAAATGGGGTTAGGGTTAGGTTATGGGGATATAACAAAATGGTGTGGGGTGTTGTGGGCCGTTGATCGCTTTTGATCAACAATTGAGATTAAAAATAAGCTGGGTCGGGTTTTGGACTGGGCAGGGTCGCTTGGGGTTGGGCAAGGAATTTGGGTCTGTTTGGCCCGAAAAATAGCTCAAAAATTGGGCCAGCTTTTAAATAAGAGATTAAAAGGGAAATAATTTAACAAAAACAACTAAATAAATATATAAAATTCTATTTATGCAAATTAATACTTTAAACAATAATTGAATATTATAAAAATTTATAAATATTATTTTGACCCTGAATAAGATGACAGATGCAATAAAATGCAAAACATAGGCTATTATTGCAAGATTATGCAAATACCATATAATTATATAAAATAAAGTAAAAATATTTGAAACATGTATTATGGATGCAAAATAAGAATTTTAGACGATTAGGTCATTACAAATATAATTTAAAGGAATAATTAGTAAATATTCAAGTAATTAAATGCAAGAAAATTAATTTTAAAGCTTTAAAAATTGTGAAAAGTTATAAAAAATGCTTGTGTAAATCTTGTAACTTAAATAGTGATGCAAAATGACATGCTGAAAATATATATACTATTTGAAAAAAGATGAGGGCAAAATTGGGTATCAATAGCTGCCCCCTCTTTACTCGGGAATGATGAAAAAGTTGTCGGGTAAAGAAAATGATGACCAATTTTGGCCGAATTGAGTGAGAAATGATATCATTTGAAAAAAATGGAGGTCGAACCCTAGTTTATGCGTTGCCTACATATCCCTGGTGTTACGGGAATCAGGTCGTGTGTAGTTCTGGATCCAAAAGTGAACTTAACCGATGAAGTTGTTATAGGAATGGTCGTATGTTTCGTAAAGGGTTATTTTGGGTAAGATAGTATAAGATGCATTTATTTTAAATCATGAATGTGAATCTGAAACGTTACATATGTATCATAGAGCGAGTATCTGAACAGTCATAAAGTAAAGGCTGGTAATTGTTGGTTACGTTGAAACAATTGCAGGATATGAACGTCATGAACGGAAATCGGAGCAAAGATTGCTCCCGTTTGAAGAATGGTTACTTACTGAATTACCTGCAAAACATAAAACACGATGCATGCATGTATATATGGATTATTGAGAGAATTTAAACATGATGCAAATTCCCTTTGGACCATGAAAGTTGTCTTTGGACGGTGAGGATGATGTCCTTAGACTATGATGTCCTGGTCCATGAGTTGTGTGATAAGGGATTCGCAGGCCATGAAATGATATCCTCGGGCCATGAAAATAGTGCTCTAGATTATGACACCTTTGAATCATGATGTGCACTTTGAGAGATCCTCAGGCCATGGAATGGTGTCTTCCGGCTATGAGGATGATGCCTTCGGACTATGACGCCTTTGGACAAAATGGTGATGTTTCAGCCTATGAAATGCAAAGATATGATTGTTGGTCATATGTGAAATGAAACAAGACAAGGCTTAGTCTTGTGTAAGATGAGGGCAATGCTTAGCCTCAGGTGAATAGAGGATAGTGCCAAGTCTTAGATAGCGTAATGGAGATAGTATTTAATCTTGAGAAAAATGCAGCGCTTAACCTTATGCAATTAGGGAGGCAATTCTTAGCCTCATGCAAATAAGGAGACAATTCTTAGCCTCATGCAAAGAATACAGTGCTTAGCCTTATGCAAGAAAGGAGGCAGTGCTTAGCCTCATGCAAAGAGGGAGACGATGATTAGTCTCATGCAAGGAAAGGTGGTGCCTAGCCTTATGAAATTAGGGAGCCAATTCTTAGCCTTATGCAAGAAAATGATGAGTGCTAGTGAGAAAGTAAATCATTTTTTTATTAGCTGGAGACGTTTGCGCTAGATAATTGGTTTTCTTGAAGGCAGTGACTTGACGTGTTTGCAGATATCGTTGTCTTATTATGCTTGCATCCAAAGAAAAACTGTGAGTTTTGTGGGGGGAAAATTGGTTTGCACTTTGTTTCCTGTTCTATCTTTGCTTTTGCCTTGAGATCCTGTGTGAGTTACCCTGGGTAATATCTGGTTGTTATAAAGTTTTCGAAAAAATATGCATGCATTTGATGAATATAATTATTTAAAATATAGTAGTATTAAATATCAAGTAATTTAGATGAACCGATGACGGTGACATATTTTGGAGACATCAACCCCTTGACTGCTCCACCTATGACGAAGTTGGCTGGACTTATTGCCCCAGTTTCTGATCATGGTAAGAATAAAGATTTTATTAAGATATGACCGAACCCACATGGCTGCCTATGTATCCCTTCTTGAACGGGAATCAGGTCAAGCGTAATTCAGTTATATCAAATGAAGGAATGTAAACAATCCTAAACATAGTATCTCTTGAGTGCATCTGAGTTGATAGGTTTTGGCCAAATTTCTCCGTCCATTTCTGCAAGTATGGGTGCTCCTCCTGTTAGTACTCGGTGAACCATGTAGGGACATTGCCAATTAGATGAAAACTTCTCTTTGGCTTCATCCTGATGCAGGAAGATCCATTTTAGCACCAACTGTCCCGGTTTGAATTGTCTAGGCCTGACCTTTTTGTTGAACACTCTAGACATTCTGTTCTGGTAGAATTGACCGTGACATACCGCATTTAGTATATTTCTATCAATGATAGCCAGTTTTTCATAGCGACTCTATACCCATTCTGCATCGCTTAGCTCAGATTCTTGTATGATTCTTAGCGAAGGAATTTCTACTTCGGCAGGAATAACCGCTTTTGTACCTTAGACCAATAAATAAGGAGTTTCCCCAGTTGATGTGCGAACCGTGGGACAATATCCGAGAAAATAAAATGGTAGCTTCTCGTGCCATTGTTTGTGATTATCTACCATTTTCCTCAATATCTTCTTGATGTTCTTATTGGCGGCTTCCACGACTCCATTCATTTCCAGAATGTATGCTGTGGAATTCTTGTTCTTGATCTTGAAAGTCTCACACATGGCCCTCATCAGATCACTGTTAAGGTTGGCAGCATTGTCGATGATGATTGATTCTGGTACCCCGAATCGACAAACATTATGATCCCGAACAACATTTGCAACGACCCTTTTAGTTACATCCTTGTAAGATGCGGATTCAACCCATTTTGTGAAATAAATAATAAATGGCCACTAGAATGAACCTATGTCCATTTGAAGCAACGAGTTTGATTGGAACGATGACATCCATCCCCCAAGCGGAGAAAGACGAGGGTGCACTTGTTGCATTGAGTTCATTGGATTGCACTCATATCATATCAGCATGTACCTGGCCTTGGTGACACTTTTGGACATACTTGATGCAGTCTGTTTCCATAGTAATCCAGAAATATCCTGCTCTTAATATTTTCTTGGCTAAGACAAAGCCGTTCATGTGTGGTTCACAAGTTCCGGCATTTATTTCCTCGAGCAATCTGGACGCCTCCTTGGCATCGACACACCGTAATAATCCCAGGTCTGGAGTCCTTCTGTATAGAATTCCTTCACTTTGAAAGAAGTAGTTGGATAATCTTCGGAGTGTGCATTTCTGAGTATGATTTGCGTGCTCCGAGTACTCTCCTTTTGCCAAGTATTCTTTGATGTCGTGGAACCGTGGATTTCCATCTCTTTCTTCTTCAACATGAGCACAATAAGCTGGCTGCTTATGGATTCCTATTGGGATATGATCGATGAAATTCTTATCTAGGTGTTGTATCATGGAAGATAAAGTGGCCAATACATATGCAAACTCATTCTGGACCCTCGGAACATGTTTGAATTCTATCTTCTTCAACCTCTTGATTAGCTCTTGTGCACCGTATAAATATAGAAATATTTTGGGATTATTTGTGGCTCATTCTCCTAAAACCTGATGTGCCAAAAGGTTGGAATCTCTAATTACCAGCAATTCATGAACATTCATGTCAATGGCTAACCTGAATCCTAAGATGCAAGCCTCATATTCTGCCATGTTGTTGGTACATGGAAACTTGAGTTTTGCGGATATCGGATAGTGTTGGCCTGTTTTTGATACTAAGACTGCTCCAATTACAACTCCTTTGAAGTTTGAAGGTCCATCGAAGAACATTCTCCAACCATCATATGCTTCGGTGATATCTTCTCCAACGAATGATACCTCTTCATTGGGAAAATACATTTTCAATGGCTCGTATTCCCCGTCTACAAGGTTTTTTCCAAATGATATGCCAAATGCTTGTCCTTTGACTACCTTCTGAGTTACATAGATGATATCGAACTCACTCAAAAATATCTGCCATTTAGCTAACTTCCCCGTAGGCATGGGTTTCTGGAAAATGTATTCTAGCAGATCCATCCTTGATATGAGATATGCGGTGTAGGAACAGAAGTATTGCCTCAACTTTTGAGCTATCCATGTCAAAGCGTAATAGGTGCGTTCCAGCAAAGAATATCGTGCTTCGTAGGGTGTGAATTTCTTACTCAGATAATATATGGCATGCTCCCTTCTCCCCGTCTCATCGTGTTTTCCTAGAACACAACCATAAGACCCATCTAGTACGGATAAATAGAGAAGCAAGGGTCTCCCTAGTTTCGGTAGGACCAGAACATGCGGTTTGGATAAATACTCCTTCATTTTTTTGAAGGCTCTCTGGCATTCTTCAGTCCAACTTGTTGCAGCGTCTTTCTTCAACATTTTGAAAATCGATTTACAGATCACAATTTATTGTGCTATGAAACGGCTGATATAATTGAGACACTGTAAGAAACTTATCACATCTTTCTTGTTCTTCGGAGGTAGAAAGTTCTGGATAGCTTTGACCTTTGACGGGTCTAACTCAATCCTTCGGCGTCTGACGATGAACCCTAACAATTTTCCAGCAGGGACTCCGAAGGCACACTTTGCGGGATTCAGTTTCAGATTGTAACTTCGAAGTCGATCAAAGAATTTCTTTATATCTGCTATGTGATATGTACCCCTTTTGGATTTGATTATGAATTCATCCACGTACACCTCTATTTCCTTGTGTTTCATGTCGTGGAAAATTGTTGTCATAGCTCGGATATAAGTGGCTCCAGCATTCTTCAAGCCAAATGGCATCATTTTGTAGCAACACACTCCCCATGGTGTTGTAAAGGCTGTCTTTTTAGCATCCTCTTCATCCATCCAGATCTGATGATATCCCGCGAAGCAATCCACAAAAGACTGGAGTTCATGCTTGGCACAGTTGTCGATCAGTATGTGTATATTGGGCAATGGAAAATCATCTTTGGGACTCGCTCTATTTAAATCCCGATAATGGACACATACTCTAACCTTCCCATCTTTCTTCAGAACCGGCACAATGTTGACCAACCAGGTTGGATATTCAACCACTCTGAGAACTTTGTATTTGATTCTCTTAGTGACTTCCTCTTTTGTGTTCAAACTCATATCTGGCTTGAACTTCCTGAGTTTCTGTTTTACAGGTGGACACATGAGATCGGTAGGTAGCTCGTGAGCTACTATGGATGTGCTTAAACCAGTCATATCATCGTAGGACCATGCAAAAATATCCTCATACTCCTTCAAGAACCGAATGTATTCTTCCTTCTCTAACGGTAATAGATGAATGCTTACACGTGTTTCCTTGACTGTTGTGGAATCCCCTAAGTTAACCTTCTCAGTCTCGTCAAAATTAGAATTAGGTTGTTTTCAAAGTTTTCCGCTTCTCTGCAAATTTCCTCAGGTATTATATCCTTTTTCAGATCCTCCGAATCACTATCTTTATGTTGCGTTGTCTCATTACATGTCACAGCCGTAGGTTCATCAGGATAAGTAATAATAACGTTGTAGAGAGAAAATGTGAAGAATGATAATGAATACTAAAAATAGCAACGCATTAATAAAAATTTTGAAAACGTCAAACAAGTACCGCTTGATGATTTGAGCAACTATTTCAAAACAAAATATGCTCAAAACAAAATACTGGAAATGTCTTAGATGCTCATAAAATTGCTTTAAAAAAAAGTGATGCTAATTGCCAAGCTACCCAGGAACTCGACGGGCCCTTGATGGTGCAACAGTCCAGTTCTTGAGAACAACTCCTTCCCCATGGTAAGAATAGTAAGGCCTTCCTCCTCCTCCTCCTCAACTATCGCACTGCAATCCATGTCTTCATCATCCAGAAACAACTTCCTTATGCCAGCTAAAACTTCCTTTTCTTTCGACTCACACATTAGGTCAACTTGATGAAATGTCCGGTGCAGATGTGGTATTGGTTGTTCTAGCGGATAATAAGGACCACGCTATGGTGGTGACCATTCCTGATACTCTTTCCAAGTGTATTCATACCCAAGCCCGAAAGTTGTACCATGACGCTTTAACTGTATCAGTTTGTTAATCATTTGGAGATTCTTGCCGAGACCCTTTCCAGGTTCATAACCTGTCTATGAAAATATGCTGTCTATCTTGTTGCTCTACCATTTGTATTTCTCAATTGCCTTGACGTGCTCAATGCGATTGTATGTTTATCCAACCAACTTCCTTCTATTTTCGATGACTGGAACAGTCTGATTGGTATAAATGGGATTACTCCCGTCTCCATGGATGATACCTTCCTGATGGTTCCACTCAAACTTCATAGCCTGATGTAGAGTAGAACCTATGGCCCCAGCGGAATGTATCAAGGGTCGCCCCAATAATAGATTGTAGGTAGTAGATATATCCAGCACTTGAAACTCGACATCAAACCAGGTTGGTCCCATCTATAGGCTAAGGTTGATCTCTCCAATTGTGAGCCTTTCGGATCAATCGAATGCTTTCACATTCATACTTCCTGATCGTATCTCGTGTAGGCCTTTACCCAATCTTTTCAGAGCAGTTAGTGGACATATGTTGAGACTCGAGCCCTCATCTATCAGGATTCTGGCAACGAATTTGTCCCCAAATTGCACTATGATATGTAGTGCCCTATTGTGACTTAATCCTTCTGGGGGCAGCCCGTCTTCATGAAACGTGATTTTGTGGCTTTCCAGTACTTTCCGTACAATGTTGGAAATTTCTCCACTGGTGATGTTAGTGGGTACATAGACTTCATTCAACACCTTCATCAGGGCATTCCTATGTGCTATGGAGTTTTGCAGCAGTGACAAAATGGATATCTGAGCAGGGGGTTTGTCCTGATGGTCAACCACAGAGTATTCTCTTGCTTGAACCTTTCTCCAAAGTTCATCCGGGTTGGTCTCAATGACAGGAGTCTTAGATGTAGCTTCTTTGCTTGTTCCTCCCAAATTCTCGGGTATATAAATTTTACCGGTTCTAGTCATGACTTGTGCTGCACCTGTTTCTTCCATTTTTGCTTTTCCTTTCCTTCTTTCTTCCGCAACATAATTGTATACCATTAGAATTATAAGATGGTGTAGGTGCTACCATCACGGTGAAGGGTGTTGTCACTTCAACTTCAAACGGAGTCGGTGCGGTTACCTCAACTTCAATTGGTGCCTGAGTTTGTACCATGATAGGCGTGAGAGTGACGGGAGATGTTTTAGGATTATCCCCTTCACTAATGAGTCCAATTGACCCTTCTGGATCCCATTCTTCATCGGTCTCTATCACCTTACCCCTTCACCTCTGTGATTCGGAAGAAGATTGTAACGAACGTTGGGTGTAGCCTCCTTTCCTATATGACTTTAGTATCGATTAACATTTGAATCTTATCCTTCAGAGTGTGACACTCACCAATAGTATGAACCTTCATGCCTGAGAGATAGGTACATGTCTTGTTTGGGTTAATCCACTGAGAAGAGTTTTCTATAGCAACAGGGGGAATGGGTGACATAACCAGCAGCCGTCAATCTCTCGTATAGTTGTTATTTGTTTATCAATTAGAGTGTATTGTCTTGGGTGGTCTGCGGACGAAATTTGGTCTTGGTTTTTGATAATTTTGGCGGGCTGGTGGTGAGTGGTAATATGCGGGTTTGGGTGTTATAAGTGTGATAGGCGGCGGCAAGTTGTTGGTATCTGGGGGGTGAAGGCTGATATGTGGGTGGAGGTGTTTGGTATGTGAGATGAGACTTTGGACCTTGGCTACAATTACTGCACCTACTTCTTTCTTCTTGGAGATACCTCCTGACTGCAAAGCTTTATTTGTGGCTTGGAGTGCTTCAAAATTTGTCCCATTCCGCTTTTGATCGCTTCTTCTATTCTTTCTCCCAACTTGATGATGCCAGGCAATTTATGGTTTTCAATAACCATCAACTTTTCGTAGTATTGTGAGTCTTGATATCTGACGAAGAACTTATTCATCTGTTCTTCCTCAATTTCCGGCCTTACTTTCACGGCTTCAGACCTCCGTCGAGTAGCATACTCGCTGTCGCGCCCCCTTTTTCTCGCGAAATTGGGTTTCGACATTTGACAACTTCTATCGAGAGAAGGGAAAAGGAATTTTTTGTTGGAGAGTCGCCACCTAACGGATTAAGGTGCGTTAGGACACCTATAGCAAATAATTCAGATTATACTAGTTTGCATCACCAGAGATCGGGTAAGGGATCAAATTACCTTGAAGGCAAGGTGTTAGGCACCCCTCGAGGTCCACAACAGTGGGTCTAGGCTGAACTTAACTTATGTGAATTCGTCTAAGAAAGCGAAGAAACTATTTAATAGGGATAGGGGGTCCTAAATTTTTTAGCCTATAGGATCACCCCGTGCAACATAAATAATACTTCGTAACTCTCCCAAGACGGGGGTGTTACTCGTATTATTCAGCAAGCACGTACTATCATCCCTTGCTACTTGATTACTATCTTTAAGTTTTGACCTAAAACGCTCTAATCAATTCTAACTCGTGTCCTATGCGTGCACTACCCGTCCCTTACCTATGGTCCTAGAGGCATTGGGACCTCTATTTTAGGATGGTTCTAGACTCGACTAAGTTTCTCAAGATTGTAAATACTAAGCGATATACAAAACAATTAGGACTCTCAAATAGATACAAATATGGGCTCAAATTAGCATCCACATATAAACAGTAAATGCACACAACTGATTAACTTTAGCATATTTATTAATCGAAGAACCCTATAGGCAGGATATCTATGTGACGTTGAACGCACAAACATGCAGTCGTGTCAATTTCTTAGTGCGATTAGTAGAACCTACATATATTTGCCTACTGATTTTAGCATAGCTTAGTATCTGGGCGCTTTATACAATAATAGCAAATTACACGAATATGGCCAGGATTATTTTTTAACCCTATAGGCATGTTGTCTAGGTGGTTCACAATGATAATCACAGAAGCACATTGGGAATTACTTAATCAAATCCCCTAGGCATGATTTCTATAGTTGAACTGATTTTGTCCCTATAGGCATGATTTCTATAAGTGATCTAATTTTTTCCCTATAGGAATGATTTCTATAAGTGATCTGATTTTAACCCTATAGGCATGATTTCTACAATTAAACAGTATTCAAGCAGGAATTTGAATGCTTTAGACTATAACATAATTAAGCCAAGTATTGATCCTATAGACATGGTTGCTAATACATAATTACTGGATAAATTAATACACCTAAGGGCATGATCATAACATTAGTCCTATAGCAAGATTTCTAGCGTGTAAACACAATATAAAACCTATAGGCAGAATTTCTAATATATGATTTCAACAACATAATATGAAACTTATAGGCAGAACCAACAGGACAATAGAGAACCTATATGCAAGATTTCTACTCAACTTTGCAAATGGAAATAAAGTCCCCTTCCCAATCTTACTAAATACCCCAGAATTGTTATTACAACAATTATTACAGGCCAAAGTTAATGAATAAATTACAAAAGATAAGTAAAACTATAGAGGGCCTACAACAAGCCCAAATACACCTGGACAACCCAGGATTTCAACCCATAACAGCTCCAAGGCTTATATTCATGGATACATAAGAACTAGTGGTGAATGATTCACCCATAGCACACAGAACCAAATCTCTAGTGTGTCAGAGTTCCCAAGGGCTTTAAGAACCCATGGCAGTGTTCATACTAGAGAACAAATGCCAGGAAACAGTTCAAAGGAGATTAGAAATCAAACTCCAGTGTGTCTACAAGGGTCTCACATGGACCCCGAGCAGTGCTCACACTAGGGAGGTCAAAGACAGAACCTAAATAGCCTTGGCTTTCAGCCGGCAGGATGAGGATTCAGAATAGCATAGGTAACACATGAAAGAGAGTAGGCAATGGCTAAGGGACAAAATTTGAAAAGATGTACTTAATTTTAGGAAATGGATATAGAAAAGTTTAAAACATAGAACAATTGATCAAAAGGTCAGCAAGACTTAGAGACATATTTGTCATTTAGCAAACAATACATAGGCAGAATCATATTGAAAGAATTAGGAAAAACAAGTTGGCAGGATTTACAAAGATTGCCATACACAGGTGCATAGTACTTAACAAGTTAAAGCCTAAAAAGGTCCAATTTATGCTAAGTGTACCCCCATTATCAAAGAAATCCATGTTTACTCACATCAGGAAACAAGAACAACATTTAGACATGGTAGGGAAAACATAAGTTTGATAACTACCCTAGAGTCAAGTAATCACTGAAGCAACATAGAATCAAATGAACCAAAGACATGATAAGAGACATATTATAAGGGATACTAGATTATAAGTGACAGAAAGGCCTTAGCACTGATCCGAACACATTATATATGCAAGATAAACATTGGAAAGATTCAGAGTAAGATGAGCAAGTGAACTTGTGTCAAATAGCACTCATAATTATTCTAGTATTGACATAGTAGACTAACAAAATTGCATACAGGAGCAGTCTAGAATGCATTAAGCTAAAAAAACTTAAGAGGGTTAGTATTATTCAAGTGAAGAATGAGCAATATTGGAACTAGCAACATTAGGTAAAATTAAAATAGTAAAAAGACTCAGAACAAATGCAAAGTTGACAGAATCACACATAAAAATAACCCTGAAACATACTGGGCCATGAACTTCAGAGAAGAGAACATATACAAATCAGATACATAAGAACGAAATGGCAAAGGTACATTAACTCACTAGTTAAGCGAGAAAAGAAAGAATAATGCCCACAATAGAGAAAACCTGGAATTTCTGGCCTTGGCTTTCAGCCAACCAAGAACCAGAGATAGAACAAGATAATGAACAAACCACAGAGCAAAGCTTTAAATTTTAGTGAAATTATAGCGATTCAGCCCTTCTAAAGGGGACAGGGGGATGGGTTTATATAGCAGTAAAATCGGATGCACAAACAAGGAAAATAGTTCAATAAACACAGGTAAGGAAAGAAATCAAATAAACACAGGCGAAGAAAAAGAGAAAATCTTTCATGCAGGTCAGTAAAATAAGCAGAAAAGGAAAAATATTAAACTCCAAACCCTAGTTAGGGTTTTAAACTCAAAATCGGACAACTGGTATGAAGGATCCAGTTCAATCTCACGTACATGGACGGAATATTACACAAATCTTCGAGATTGAGTCGATTCATGTCAGATATATAAGTGGTATTTGCCAAAATTAGGCAAATACCTAATTATTATCAGAATCGAAGAGCCAGTACCAAGAGAATGCAAATATGGTAACCAAATAATGGTGAAATCCTGTTATCAACGAGATTTGGAGAGGGGATTTGGAGGTGTGACGACTAGGGTTCATGAGAGAGGGAGAAGGGGTTGAGAGGATTTAGAGACGGCGGATGAGAGGGAATGGGAGATTGGGGTTTGGTGTGTTAAGTTAAAAGTAGCAGGTTAAATCTAGGCCGTTGATCTTAGAGATCAACAACCAGGATTTTAAAACGGAACCGGGGCGGGTTGTGTAAAATGGGTACCGATTGGGTTGGGATTAGGTTTGGGCTTGGGTTATTTGGGATAGGTTTTAGGTAATTGAGCTGGGTAGTTTGGTTAGTTTGGGTAACTTAGGTCTGAAATAATTAGGAAAAAGGGGCTATTATTTAAATACCTTATTAAATTAGTAAATAATTCGTAAAAAATGATAAATAAATAGTAAAAATATTATTTTTGCATAAAAATGGTTAATAACAGTTATTTAACACTATAAAAATATGAAAAGTTAATTTTTTTTTCCATAAATAAAGTAATTATAAGTATATACGAGCTATTATTGCAAAATGTGCAATTTTAATCTTTAAAAATGTAAATGTAGTTATAACAAATGCCCCAAAATATTTAAAACCTAGTATGGATGAAAATGATGAATTTAGATGATAAAATCATCGTAAAATAATTTTTGATTCAATTAATGATTATTTATCTAACAAATATGGGAATAAATTTATTTAAAAATATTTTAAATTATAGAAAATTAGGAAAAATGCTTGTATGTGTTTATAAATCAAATGATGATGCATATGCACTATTTTGAAAGTATATATATATATATATATATATATATATATATATATTTTTTTTTTAAATATGGGGGAAAATTGGGTATCAACACTCGCGGAAGGTTTCCGTTGGTTTCTTCTTGAGATTCGGAATGTAGAAAATGTCTGGTGCGTTCTCTGTGTTGAACCTGAACCGATCCATGAAATCTGGCGCCATGCTCACCCAATTAACCCACTTCTTTGGATCCTGACTGATGTACCAAGACAAAGCATCTCCAGTAAGTCTCCTCATGAACAACTCCATACAAATTCTTTGCCAACCCTTACAAGTTTGTTACAGTATGTTCTTAGATGCACTTTTGGATCACCAGTTCTGTCGAACATTTCGAACTTAGGAGGTTTGTAACCCTCCGGCAGTTCTACATCTGGTTGAATATACAAGTCCTCCTAATTTAAACCCTCAATTCCCTTGCCACCTTCGACACTCTGAACTCTACCAGTGAGTTTCTTGAGTTCTTCCGTCATGTTCTTGATAAACAGGTCCTTCTCGGTGGATTCGGGTATATATAGGGGCTGTTGTGGGGTATGGGGTAAAGTTTCCACATATATAGGATTTCTTTGGTGAACTCCGGGAATCTGGGCATAATGGTGGTCATTGGATGAGTTTTGGTGATCAGGAGTAGGCTGTGGTGCATTTTGAGGAGTGTGGTAAGTGGTGGTTTGTGGGTATTGAGTCGGGTGGTGATGGTGTTGTGGAGGAGTAGGTACTGGTGGTGGGTTATGATTATGAGGTGGTGTGGTGCGGGAGGGTTTGCTGGTGGATTTTGGTTCTGTGTGTTTTGGGGAGGTGCCAGGTTTTTGGTGTTTGTGTTCTGTTGGTTGATATCAGGGAAGTTTAGAGTGAGGGAAAGGTTTTCCAAGTTCCGGACCTGCTCAAGTTCCCGTTGCAGCTCCAATATTTTCTGTTCCAGGCATAGGACCAATTCACTCTGTGTTGGAGTACTCTGACCATCCGAAGTTTCAACGTTCTCTGCATTGTCATTTCTGATACCGCTTGGATCGTCCATTTTTTGATTCACTTTGCTTTTGCCTATAGGATCACCTGGTAGAGGAGGAGGTGGAGGAACCCCTGGATCTAGTGTGATACGCGGACGATGCCAGTGTGCACGAACAAACCTTGGGGAATGAGAATAAACAAAAGAAAGAAAAACAAAAAGGTAACCAAGTTAGTAAGGAATATTGAAAGAATGTTTGCGATATTGAATATCCTTTGCAATATTGTGTAATAAATTTGCGTCCTAATTTGGGGGCTCGTTGTGCCTGAGGTAGGCCTAAGCGACACATAGACTTGGAGAAAATTGATGCCAATACTTGTGTCATTTCATTAATGCATAAATGAATCAAATCCTTACTAAAATGATAATAATGAGAAAGTCACTAATGGCATTTTCCTTATTACAATTGAAATCTAAAACAAATCTAGAAAACAGTAAAGACATTGTTTCCTAATCTACTTGGCCCCAGAAGGACCTTCTCCATGCCTGGCCTTTTTGGATCCATCAATTAGGTTCCCCAAGTCGCGCATATCCAACAATAGGTAAGCCCTTGATCCTTCATTCCCTTCCGTGTTCTGACAATCCGAGAGTCTCTTCCTCATCTTTCCCTCAAGTTCCATTAACCCTTGCTCCAAATATTCCAATCTATCTGTTGATCTAGTAGCAATTTCTCTCCATTCATTTATTGCTTCCATATCCACTTTGTGTTGTTCCAAATGCCTGGATTCAGACTAGAAGACCCTTTTGCGTAACATCCTAGACTTGACTTGTGCTTCGACAACATCATCTGTGACCCTGTTTTTCAGAATAATTCCTAGCTTGACGTTTCCTTCTATGTCGTCTACCAACCATGATGTGTAGAAGTGCACATTTCCAGCATGATACCTTTCCCCAATGACCTTCTGATTCCACATATGCTATGCCTCAAACTTGAATAGAATGACGTTCCCTTTAAAATCTGCTTTGTACTGGACCATGTTGGAAAGTCGAGGTATAACCTGTTTTCTTCCCGCTTGGATCATTACACGTATAGGAGCATAAGGATAAATTCCCTTTAACCCGATCAACACTAGATGAGTACTCTCCCTTGATCTGATGATGAACTCACTGCTAGTGAACCATTCAAACATCCAATGTACCTTTTCGTCGGTCAGATTGCTGAAGAAACGCACCCAGCTCATAGCATTTCCAGGTTGTGCAAACTTGTCTAGGATAAATGTCATTCTCTTTGGATGATGATAAGCTATGTAGTCATTCAATGGTCTTCGCAGAAGCTCTTGGAAATATTCTCCCATCTAGAAATGTTCTAATAACCAAACTTGCAGCAATAGATTACAACCCTCGAAGTGTCCAAACCCCTGCTTGCATCGATCTAGAGCGCTGTACATTTCAGCCAAGATCATGGGGACGATAATGTAGGTTTCTCTATTGATTCCTTCCATTAGAGTCCTGGCGACCATGGCTAGACGAGTATGGATCCTTCCCCCTTTCATCAAAAATATCAGCAACCCCAAGAAGCAGACAATGAACACATAAACTCGACGGTGCATCCAATCCAAGGAAGTAATGGCAAGTTCATCATGATGAAGGCGATATGACTTGCTGTGCCCACAACGTTCATAAAGGAATTCAAATGGGATGTATGGATTCTTCAAGAAAAGCAACTCATCATTTTCTTGAAACCCAGTATTTTCAAGAAACCGCGGGGGGTGCGATTTTCTGGCACTAATAAACCTGGACTATCCCATGGCAGCTTAGCGAAGCCTCCTATTTCTTGTAGGAGAGGAGTCATTTCTATGTCACCAAAGCAGAAGACATCCCTTTTCGCATCCCAAAACATAGTGGTAGCCTCAATCAATGCCCTATTTGGCCGGATGTCCAGTAAGGATGGTAATTTACCAAGGACCCTTTTCACATGGTTCTTGTCACTAGGCACAAGATTCTTCCACCAATAAAGCAGCAAGGGTGGGATATTTTGGACCATACCGAACCTGGGAACTTCGTGCTTCATTCTCTGCAAACAAATAAGGTTAGCTATCTCCCCCTCCAGATTTGACTATTTACACACTAATGATGAACACATTGGCATGTTTTCTCCAAGTAATGCACATAAGATGATGGTGTCCATTGGGATTATGGAAATCTCGTCGGACTTTGGACAAGGCTTATCTTAGCGGGATATCACGTAATAACATTCTAACCCGTACTAGGTTTAACATGATGCTTGTACATTTGATATTGGAGTAAGGTTTCTAGAATGGCCTAGACTGGTACTCTCAAGTGGATAACTTGAGAGGGAAAGGCCTGGGACCGTCGACTGCACCGCTAATCGACTAGTCTACTGTAAATAAGCCTTTCCGATTTAAAAGGGTAATATTGGAAGATCACAGACACTCATCAACTGTCGCTATGTTGATAATTGGGCACAAGTAGAGTATAATGTGAAGCATACTTTATGCAAAGATGATAACACATTTTCAAGTATTTGCATGGTAAACATGTAAAATCAGTAAATACAGTATTAAGGTAAAACATGAAAGACATAAAATAAAGACAAAGGAAGAAGTTAGATTGTGGAATATATGAGAATGTAATAAAGCAAGCAAGGTGGTAGGGACGGGAGAGACATGATATAGCAGTCTTAAACACATGAAGAGCAATTTAGAGAAAATAAAGGAGAATAGGAAAGGGATATGAATGTTAGAACCAATTTAAGCAAATAAAGGTGGAGGAGGGAAGGGATGCGCCTGTTATAACCAATTTGAGAATATAAAGGTGGAGATGGGAAGGGATGTGCATGTAATAGAAAAATTTAAAAAATAAAGATGGTAAAGGAATGCACGTTCTATAACAAAGAAACTAATCCGCATAATCCAAGATCGTTATGGTAAGATCCTAAGTATAAATCCTCAGCATAGCCGCCATGCTGTCACACCCCTTTTTCTCGCGAAATCAGGTTTAGACATGTGACAACTCTTTTAAATGGGTGTTAAAATAGAATAGTTGCCACCTAACAATTTTAAGGTGCCTAAGGGCACCTATTATGCAAATAACTCTGTTTGACTAGTCAACGACACCAAAGATCCGGTAAGGGCTCAAGTTAACTCAAAGGGAAGGTGTTAGGCACTCCTCGAGGTCCACAACTGTGGGTACTGACCGAACTTAAAGTTATATAGATTAGGCTACGTGATCAAATAAGCAAAGAGCGTACGAAAATCAAAGAATTTTATTATAAAGATCTTAATGCGAATGTAGAGATACAACAGTTTCAATTCTATTAGAAAGAAATAAATAAGAGGGGGATCCTAAGTTTTTAAGCCTAAAGGATCACCCCATGCAGCATAAATAATACTTAGCAACTCCCTTAGGGTAGGGAATTACTCATATTATCCAGCGGGCAGAGACTATCATCTCCTGCTACCCGATTACTATGTTAAAGTTGTTTTACCTTAAGCGTTCTAATTCAATTCTAACTTGTGCCCTACGCGTGCACTACACATCCCATACCTATGGTCCATGAGGTTTTGGACCTCTATTCAGGTGGTTCTAGACCTTACCTAGCCTGCTCAAGAAATGAGAAGCTAAGCGACAGACAAAACACATAAGACTTCACGTAAAGACGATTAGAGGCTCACATTAACCTCCACACTTAGACAGCAAATACACGAAAACAGATATTCAGGTTAGGAGGTTTCAGAATTAAGAACCTTAAGCCCTATAGACATGATTTCTAGGTGAATTTGAATTAAAGAATGCGGGTAGTGCAAGATGTTGCAGTTATCACATGATGATTATTGAAATCACAGGTTTCAAGTAATTAAACCTATAGATGTTATGCCTAAGTGATCTACGCAGTCAAGGATAGCAAAATCTGTTGGGAAAAAGTCCCAGCATTATTCATGCTCTAATAGTAGCGTACACTAACAATGTTTGAGCGATTTAGCATGAACAAATTATAGCGAGTACTTATACCCTATAGGCAGGATCTCTAACGTTAGTACTCAAAGCTGATTTTATTGTCGTATCTTAATCCTATAGGCATATTTTCTAGATGAACAATGCCAAACGGAATAACTGGAATCTTATAGGCATGAATGATGCGAATTGAAAGAACAATCGGTGACAATAGGTTACTATAGGCAGATTTTCTAATAGCGTGTAGTAGTAAGCATAATTGCCGCATATTTTACTCATGTTTGCTAGCAGGTAGTGTGTGTGTTCTTCCTCCAATGACATGATTTCTATAGTGAGCACAGTAGTTGAATAGCACATATAGGAAATAAATCACCAAGTCCTATAGACATATTCTCTACAATTTTTTGCATGCAAATATTAAAATCCACCCATTTCTCATTTTACTAGTACCCCAATCGTTTATACAAAGTTATTACAGGCCCAAAAATGAGTAAGATACACAATGATATACAAATAGTGACAATAGGCCCACATCAGGCCCAAATGAAATACCCAGCACTGTCTGGGCCTTCAGTAATTCTTACACAGCATACCTTGGCCTCTAATAAGGAGCCATATTCACCACACGACCCCAGAATCCATAAAGGAGCCCAAAGTCAATTCATACAACCATATTACCGAGTATTGGACCATTTAAACCAACCAACTCAGTTATACAACAGATAATAGGAGGAAAAGGGGTTGAATAAGTGTAGTTTAAGTTTCAGATAATGACAAAGGACCCAAGTCCTAGTTTGTCAGAGTTCACAAGGGCCTCAAATGGACCCCGAGCAGTGCTCACACTAGGGAGGTCAGTAGTAAGGCCTAGGAAGCCTTGTCTTTCAGCTAGCTAAGAATGAGAACTTTAAGAGAGCATAGGTGACAAATGAATGAGAGTGGATAATGGTTGAGAGACAGGAATTGAGGGATGCACTTATATTTTAAAGAAAATAGCAAAGTTGAGCATATAGAGCAACCAATCATATAAGTCATAGGATTTAGAAGCAAGTTCAGTAGGTTTGTCACTTAGCACCTAGGCAGTAACATGGTGGAAGAGTTAGAAAAATAACAAGTTTGCAGGATTGACAAATATCATCATACACAGATACATAATACCAAATAAGTGGAAACCTAAAGGTCCAAATTATGCTAAGTATATGTCCTAGTGTTACAAGGTAGTCATGTTTATTTCTCATCAAGCAGCATAACAACATTTAGAGATGAAAGGGAATCACAAATTTTGACAATTACTGGTGAATCAAGTGAGCCAAAGCATGTTGAGGGGTATATTAACTGGGAACTAGTCATGGTTGATAGAACATGATCTTTGCACATACTACATATGAAAGATTGTCATTATAGAGATTCAGAACAGAATGGGAAGATAACTCATGTCATACAGTATGTGTAAGCATTCAAATTTTGACATAATGGACTAATTAACTAAAGGAAGTCCCAATTATGCAGATGGAGCATATTCAAGTAACAAAATTGACAGCCTTAAGCAGAATTAGACATCAAAGAGATGCTAACAAGTGCAAAGGTCACACACAATAGTAGTTCATAACACATTGGCTAAACGGACTTAAAAAGAGTCTAAATCTCTCGAATTAGGCTTAGGCATGTTTCAAACTATCAACATTATGAAGTTAAATGTTAAAGAGGCCTAAAATTGAGGTAAAGCAAACAGAATTATACATATGAATAACCCAGAAAAGCACATTAAGCGATGAACTTCAGAAATGAAAAGATATGTGAACTACAGATACATAAGAATGAAATTGCAAAAGTCCAATAACTCACCAGTTAAACGAATAATAGTAAAGAACAAAAAATCCCCAAGAATTCAGAATCTCAATGCGTCAAAGTTCCCAAGAGCTTCGAAAGAACTCCGGGTAATGCTCTCACCAAGAGAATGTTGAGTAACAAAGTCTTAGTGGACTTGGCTTTCAGCTGGCCAAAACCGAATATAGAACAAGAGAATAGCAAAAGCCCCAATTTTAGTGAAGAATATGTCGATCCAAGTCCTTTTCAAAGGGGAATGGGGAGGGGTTTATATAGTGACAAAAATTGAACAAGTAAACAAGGAAAACTGTAAAATCAAACACAAATAAGGAAGTAATAATATACAGAATCAATAAAAAATTAGATTGAAAAGAAATAGGTAAACCCTAGTTGACAGAAAATCAAAGATTGGCAGGAAACCTTGGCTAGTTGGACCCATATAGCCATGGTCGTGATGTATATGGACTAAATACTATCCAGATTCAAGTAGTTGAAGTGGAATGGCCGGATTATGAGAGATAATAATTGCCATGTTGAGGCAAGTACTAGGTGATACCATATATATGTAGAGAAAAGCGAGATAGCATATAAAAGCCAAGAAAATCATGGAAAGAATCCATGGTTGAGACAGATTTGGAGAGTTTTAGGATGGCGACTAGGGTTTTTGTGGAGAGGAGTGACAGAGAGAATAGAGGCGATTGTCTTTAGGAAATGGGGTTAGGGTTAGGTTATGGGGATATAAGGAAAGGGAGTGGGGGTGTTGTGGGCCGTTGATCGCTTTTGATCAACAGTTGAGATTAAAAACGAGCTGGGTCGGGTTTTGGACTGGGCATGGTCTCTTCAGGTTGGGCTTGAGGATTGGGCCAGGGATTTGGGTCTGTTTGGTCCGAAAAATAGCTCAAAAATTTGGCTAGCTTTTAAATAAGAGATTAAAAGGGAAATAATTTCACAAAAATAATTAAATAAATATATAAAATTCTATTTATGCAAATTAATACTTTAAACAATAATAAAATATTATAAAAATATAAAAATATTATTTTGACCCTGAATAAGATGACAAATGAAATAAAATGCAAAATATAGGTTATTATTGCAAGATTGTGCAAATACAATTATAATTATATATAGTAAAGTAAAAGTATTTGAAACATGTATTATGGATGCAGAATAATAATTTTACACGATTAGGTCATTAAAAGAATAATTTAAAGGAATAATTAGTAAATACTCAAGTAATTTAAATACAAGAAAATTAATTTTAAAGCTTTATAAATTATAAAAAAAAATGCTTGTATAAATCTTGTAACTTAAATAGTGATGCAAAATGACATGTTCAAAATATATATTGTCGCGCCCCCTTTTTCTCGCGAAATCGGGTTTCGACATTTTGACAACTCCTTTTGAGAGAGTGGGAAAAAGGATTAATTGTTAGAGTCGCCTTTTAACGGATTAAGGTGCGTTAGGGAACCTATAGCAAATAACTCAGATTATACCAGCTTGCCTCACCAGAGATCTGGTAAGGGCCAAATTACCTTGAGGGGAAGGTGTTAGGCGTCCCTCGAGGTCCACAACGGTGGGTCCATGCCAAACTTAAATTACGCGAATTAGTCTAAGAAAGCGAAGAAACTATTTAGTAGGGATGGGGGGTCCTAAATTTTTTAGCCTACAGGATCACCCGTGCAACATAAATAATGCTTTGTAACTCCCCCAAGACGGGGGTGTTACTCATATTATTCAGCGGGCACAAACTATCATCTCCTGCTACCCGATTATTATCTTTGAGTTTTTGCTTAAAACGCTCTAGTTGATTCTAACTCGTGCCCTATGTGTGCACTGCCCGTCCCCTTACATAAGGTCCTGGAGGCATCGGGATCCCTATTTAGGATGGTTCTAGACTAGGCCTAAGTTTCTCAAAAATAGTAAAAAACTAGGCGACAAGTAAAACAGTTAGGACCTTTTCAAATAAGGACATATATGGGCTCAAATTAACCTCCACATATAAACAGCAAATGCACGCAATTAATTAACAGGTTTTATTAATCGTAGAATCATATAGGCAGGATATCTATGTGATGTTGGACATGAAAGCAATCGTATGAAGAATCAGTTTCTAAATGCGAGTGTTAGGACCTATGTATATTTTCCTACTAATTTTAGCTCAGTATAATATCTGGGCATTTCATACGATAATGAATAATAGCAAATCACAAGCATAAGTCCAGAATTATCATTTAATCTTGTAGGCATGTTATCTAGGTGATTGACAGTGATAATCGTATTCAGAATTAGTTAATAGAATACTATAGGCATGATTTCTACAAGTGTGCTGATTATAACCCTATAGGCATGATTTCTATAATTGAGCAGACTTTTATCCTACAAGCACAATTTCTAGAATTGAACTGATTTTTAATCCTATAGGCATGACTTGTGGAACTAAGCAGTATATGAGCAGGGATTTATACACATTGAGCCAGAAAAACAATTAAACCAAGTATTGGTCCTATAGGCATGGTTGCTAACATACGATTATTGGATAAATTTATACACCTAAATGCAGGATTTCCAACAAATCTTAGCGTTAGTCCTATAGGCAGGATTTCTAGTATGTAAACACAATATAGAACCTACACCATTTCAACAAACATGATATGAAACTTATAAGCAAAACCAACAGCACAAATAGAGACCCTATATGCATGATTTATACCCGACTTTACAAATGAAAATAATAAACCCTTCCCAATATTACTAAATACCCCAGAATTGTTTGTTACAAAATTATTACAGACCAGGTTAATGAATGAATTACATGATAAACTAAAGTACAGAGAGCCTACAACAGACCCAAATACACTTGGGCAACCCAGGTCTTCAACCCATAACAACTCCAAGGTTCACTTTCACAGGTACAAAATAATCTGTGGTGAATTATTCACTCATAGCACATAGAACTCAGGTCTCTAGTGTGTTAAAATTCCCTAGGGCTTCAAGAACCCAGGGCAATGCTACCACTAAAGAAAAAATTCTCAGAATTAGTTCAAAGGATATTAGAAACCAAACCCCAATGTGTCAGAACTCACAAGGGTCTCTCATGGAACCCGAGCAGTGCTCACACTGGGGAGGTTAAGGATAGAACCTAAAAGACCTAAGATAGGGGTTTAAGGTAGAAGCACATAAAAGAGGAAATGGTCAAGGGACAAATTTAGAACATGTTTGATTTTAGAAAGCCAACATAACAGAGTTCAAAACACAGAATAACAGACAGGAAGATTTGAACATATAGTCAGAATTGAATTAAGAAGGCAAATTGGCAAGATTTGCAAAGTTGTTCATGCTCAGGTGCATAGTACTTACTAAGTTAAAGTCTGAAAGTCCTAATTAGGCCGAGTCTACATGCTAGAATTAAGGACAACTAGCATTCATACAATATTTAAGCATGGTATGAAGGAAAAAAATTAAATAATCATATGAAATCCAAATGAATGAAAGACATACTAAAGGACAAGTTATCAGGGTAAATGAGTGACAGAAAAAGGTTTAATAACAATACAAACTTTGTAAAGATTCAGGACAGGTGAACTGATAAACATCCTAGTATTACCCTGAAGATTGCTAAACTCAGGGCAAGCTCAGAACTAATACAAGAAACAAATTATAAGACATTAACCTAATCCCTAAGAGGATTCATATTATTCAAAATAACCAGTCTCAGAACTAATAATATCAATTATAGAACTAAAGAAATACATATAAACATGAAATTGACAGAATCATACTCAGAATTCACTTTAAACATGCTGGATCATAAACACAGGTCACAGGTGTATAGAAATAAAATGGTAAAGGGATAGTCACTCACCAGTTAGGCAAGAAAACAACAATAAAACCACAATAGCCGAGATACTAGAATATTTGGCCTTGACTTTCAATTGGCCAAGACCAGAAGTAAAACGAAATAACAAAGAGAATACAGAGCCAAAACCCTAAGTTTGTAGTGAGATTACAGTGATTCGAGTCTGTCCTAAAGGGGAAAGGGGAGAGTTTTATATAGTAACATAGATCGAATCGAGTAAACAAGGAAAGAATCGTGAAATCAAACACGAACAAGGAAGCCATACATACAGAATCAGTAAATAATCAATTTTGAAGAAAAACAGGGTAAACCCTAGTTTTTTTTAGGAAAACAAGTATTAACGGCATATACATAAAACGATAGCAAAGAGTAAATTCAGACACAAATAACACCTAAATCAGAGAATCAGACTAATTTTAAGCTTGATCTAAAGGGATCTAAAACCCTAAATTAGGGCCAGAGGAAATATTGACCAAAAAAAATCGGAGCACATATAAGGAAATGCAGTAAAAATAAACAACAAAACAAGGAAAGAAACATGCAGAATTAATTTTGAAATCATTTAAGAGAAAAATCGGTAAACCTAGTATTTTAGGAAAGGTGTAGATCCCATAAATCCAAACAATATCGGACTCATATAATGTAAAATCAAAAGGAATATAGTTCAAGTACCAGAAATAGAACAGAATCAGAGAGATAGTACTTTCCATGTTTAGGCAAGTACTAAGTAACACTATAACAAACCGACCAGTAGCAAGGAGATGCTAATATGGTAAGGAAATAAGAGGGGGATCCCATTAGAAGGGGGATTAGGAGGGGATTTTGGGTGACGGCGGATTAGGGTTCATAGGGTGAGAGAGATGAAAGGATATTAGGGTGGAAGACGGGTGAAATGGGATTAAGGTTAGGTGTTTGTATTAGTTTAAAGGGAGGGGTTAGATATGGGCCGTTGATCTCAGAGATCCACAACCACGATTAAAAGGGGGTTGAATCGGGTTTATTTAGGCGGGTTGCGACCGGGTTAGGCATTTTATTTGGTTTGGGATAGGGTATTGGGCTAATGAAATTTGGGTTTGGGCTTGTTTGGGTAGCCTAGGACCGAAAATAGGGGAATTTAGGGGCTATTAGTTAAATACCCAATTTAATTAATAAAATAATTCGTAAAAATGATAAACCAAATAGTGAAAATATTATTTATGCATAAAATGGTTAACAACAATTATTTATTACTATAAAAGCAAGTTATTTTTGCATCAATAAAATAATCATAAGTATACATGGGCTATTATTGCAAAATGTGCAATTTAAGTCTTAAAATGCAAATGTAATTATAATGAATGCACCAAAAATATATAAAGCTTAATATGAATATAAATGATGAAGTTTAGATGATAAAAACATTATAAAGTAATTTGTAAGGTAATTAATAGATATTTATATAATAAAATATGAGAATAAATTGATTTAAAATTCTTTAAAATTTATTGAAAAATAAGGAAAAATACTTGATGATGCACATGCACTATTTTGAAAGTATATATGTATATTTGAAATATATGAGGGGAAATTGGGTATCAACAGCTGCCCCTCTTTACTCGGGAAGGATGAAAGAGTTGTCGGGTCAAGAAATGATGACCGATTTTGGCCGAATGGGGTGATTTGAAAGATATAGGCCGCACTCTGGATTTTGAGCTGCCTACATATCCTTGGTTTTACAGGAATTTGATCGTGTGTATTTCTGATCCAACGGTGGAATAAGCCAATGGAGTTGTTGTAAGAACGTACAAGATATTTTGGGCACGGACAATATTGAGATTGTGAATGGATGTATCTGGATATGGTTATGGATACTAGAACGGTTATCAGATGGGAATGAGTAACGGCCAATGATCGGTTATGTTTGAAATAACTTGAAGGATATGAACATTGAATGGAGACCGAAGTGAAGATTGCTCCTGTTAGGAGAACGATTGCTCCTAAGATTACCTGCAAACTCAAAATACGATTGCATGAAAGTATGTATAGATTATTGCGTAAACCTAAACATGATGTTGGACCATGAAAATTGTCTTTGGACATTGCGGATGACGTCCTTAGACCATGATGTCTTGGTCCATGAATTGTACGGTAAGGGATTTGCAGGCCATGAAATGTTGTTCTCGGGCCATGAAGATGGTGCCTCCGAACCATGATGCCCTTGAATATTAATGTGCAAGATTGAGAGATCCTCAGGCCATGCATGGTATATTCTGGCTATGAGGATGATGCCTTCAGACTATGACGCGTTCGGAAAATTTGGCTATAATTCAGCCCATGAGGTGTAGAGACATGATGCCAGAGGTAATAACAAGACAAAATTTAGTCTTGTGTACAATTTTGGGCAGAGCTTAGCCCCGAAAGAAGAGGATAATGCAAGATTTAGAATAGAGCAACATTTATGCAAAGGGAGATAATGCTTACTCTAGCCTTATGCAAATAGAGAGGTAGGGCTTAGCCTCATACAAGAATTAAGGCAGGGGTTAGTCTCATGCAAAGAGAAGGCAATGCTTAGCCTTATGCAAATAGGGAGGCAGGGCTTGGCCTCATGTAGGAAGAAGGCAATGCTTAGCATTATGCAAATAGCGGCAGGGCTTAGCCTCATGCAAGAATTGAGACGGGGATTAGTCTCATGCAAAGAGAAGGCAATGCTTAGACTTATGCAAATAGAGAGTCACGACTTAGCGTCACACAAGAATTGAGACAGGGCTTAGTCTCATGCAAAGAGAAGGCAATGCTTAGCCTTATGCAAATGGGAATGCAGGGCTTAGCCTCATGCAGAAAGAAGGAAATGCATAGCCTTATGCAAATATAGAGGCATGGATTAGCCTCATGCAAGAATTGAGACAGGGCTTAGTCTCATGCAAAGAGAAGGCAATGCTTAGCCTTATGCAAATAGAGAGGCAGGGCTTAGCCTCAGGAAAGAATTGAGTCAGGGCTTAGTCTCATGAAAATGTAAGGGTAAGAGCGAAGTATTCTTAGCTAGAAATATGTTTATGCATGGAAATTATGTTGTTGTGACAATGCTTATGGCGATGATCTATTCCTATATCCAAAGAAAATTTGTGAGTTTTTCCGGGGAGGTTGGTTCACGCCTTTGACTGCTTGCTCTGCTCCACTCTACTCGAGGATATTGTTATGGTTTTCAAAACATAATAATATGCAAATTAAGAAATCAATTAGATGAGCTAGTGAGTGTGACATTATCCGAGACATTGCGAACTCCTTGCCATAGAATTTTGAGGGTCCTCAAAATTCTGCCCCAGTTATCTAAATGATCTTCTGGCTGCTCTGCATGCAATGTCATTGGTTGAACTTGCTTCGGAATTTTGAGGGTCCTCCTCAAAATTCTGCCCCAGTTTCTGATTATGGGGAAAAATGAAAATTTTATTGAATTATGACCGAACTCACAGGGCTGCCTACGTATCCCCTCTTAAAAGGGAATCAGGTCAAGCATAGTTCAATTATATCATATGAAGAAACATAAATAGTTTACACATAGTATCTTTTAACTGCATTTGAGTTGATGGGCTTTGGCCAAATTTCTCCGTCCATTTCTGCGAGTGAGTGCTCCTCCTGTCAATACCCTGTGAACAATGTAAGGTCCTTGCCAGTTGGGTGAAAATTTCCCTTAGGCTTCATCTTGATGTGGAAAGATCCTTTTCAACACCAGCTGCCCCCGTGTGAACTGTCTTGGTTTGTCCCTTTTGATGAAAGCTCTGGACATTCTATTTTGATAAAGTTGACCATGACACACTGCATTAACCATTTTTCCATCTATGAGGGCTAATTGCTAATAGTGTCTCCTTATCCATTCTTCATCACTGAGTTCGACTTCTTGTATGATCCTCAAAGAAGGAATTTCTACCTCGGCGGGGATGATGGCTTAAGTGCCGTAGATCAGCAAATAAGGAGTTGCCCCGGTTAATGTGCGGACGGTGGTACGATATTGTCACGACCCAAACCGATGGGCCGCGACGGGCACCCTGTACCTTAATCAATCGAGCACAAACGTAACATATCTTTCTTATTACATCATCATATACATGTGACATACGAGCCTAATAGGCCAACATAATCATTTATAAACTCAAAACATAGGCCGACAAGGCCATACAATCTTTCACGTACAGGACATATGTCTACAAGCCTCTAAGAGTACATAAATGTCATAAAGGTCAGGACGGAGTCCCACCATGCCAAATACACGTCTAAATAATACTTACCAAACAAGCAACTCCAAAGCCAATGGAGTGCACCAACATCTTCCGCTGAGCTGATAACCTACTTGGAGGGCTCTCGACCTGTCTATCGGGACCCGTGGGCATGAAACGCAGTGTCCCCAGGCAGAAGGGACGTCAGTACGAATAATGTACCGAGTATGTAAGGCACATAAATAAATACATAATAGACACGGATGACATATAGAGTACATGACTCAACCTGTAAGTCTGAATAACTTTGTAAATCATAAATTACTTTTAGCGTCATGCATATGCATATGAATGTCATGTTGTGCATAGGTACATGTTTCATAAAATCATCAGCCTCCGAGGGCATCCTATCATATCATATCGGCCACATTGGACAAAATCATCATCGTATATCAGCTGATCAGGTGGTGGTGCGTATATAACGCCATAACCTTTCTCATATACCACATACATATATAGACATACATATATACGCGTATATAATGCCGTTTGAATACACATATATATATATATATACGCGTATATAACGCTGTTTGAATCATGTTTCAGCCACTACGGGCAACATCATCATCATATACCAGTTGATCAGGTGGTGTGCGTATATAACGCCGTAACATTTTCCCATATCCCATATCCCATATACATATATCTACATATATACGTGTATATAACGCCATCTGGTCATGGGTCAATGTGTATATGTAAATGCATGAAATGCATATGAAATACGTCGATAAAATCTCTCGGTACGTCATAGGGCCATTATGTCTCCAATTAGTATCATGAAATAAACTTTACCAACATACGTATTTGTGAGACCCATGAACAGAAAATAATAATAATTCACATGGGGAATCAAGAATATAGACACCCCTAGTATTTCTATGAATAGAGTAATTTATGGAGACCGTGTATTTTCTCGTTTCTTCTGTGTCACATAGATCATGCCAAAAATAAAGGAGGGATAGCCTTAACATACCTGGAGTAGGAAAAAATCCGTATGATATTCTTGGAAGAGGTTGCACCGTACTCCTTTACAACCGCAAACTTTTACGTTGATAATGATATGCTAATGATTTTTGTTGGAATTGTTTGATTTCAAGACATTATGCGATACTTTCATCTTTTATTTAAGTTCAGGTCTTGCTGAACGCTCAATTGTACCTAGTGTCATTTGTTCTCCCTTCAAATCGTTGAAAAACACATCACCCCACTAATCTCTAGGAAATACCTTCAGAAAATTCACCTATAAAATATTTCATATCTCTTTCAGTACACAAGAAGCCTCTGGCAATTGTAGATGGTTTCATCATGTAATAACAAGCATATAATAGAAAAGACAAAATTTTCCCTTCAACATCCATAGTATCCATGGGGACTCTTTGTACAAATTAACGGTCCACAAGACGAAAGAGTTCACATTGGAGCATAAGCTGCTTAGAGAAAGAACACATCTTAATCTAAACAACAATGTAACAAAAACAGGTAAGCTACTGTCCAAGCACTATGTCAATGGTTTTCCTTTTCACATTTTGATTATATTTATCCAAGATAAAATGAATACCCCAATTCCTAGAAATGAAGTGTCAGACCATTATCAATTAGGTTGCCACCTAATTAAAAGTGGCTAAGAGTCACTTATTAAGAAAGTGGCTTGTTGCCACGTCCCTTTTCCATTGCTTATCTTTAAAGACTTTGTTAATTAGTATTATCTTATTTAACTAGTTAATCTCTCATTAACCAATAATCCATATAATTATGAACTATCTCAAATTACTTAAAATATTACTCACTTTTAATACACTTTACGTATTCTAATATCGTGGTCATGTGGTACCTTGTATAGAACTAGCCCATAAATACCGGGTATTATGGCTCGAACCGTATTTTATTCCAAATCGACAATCTTCAACGAAACTCATTTTCCTTGATTCGTTTACCCTTTATTCTTCACGACACTTACTTATCGCTTGTTATAAATAGCATAAATGTGTATAACCTCAAGATAGTCTCATCCCCGTATATATGTCGATTAACTAAAGACAAAACTTTAACATACGAAAATGCAGGATGTCACATCTAATTTTCTGAGCTTCCATCAATTTACTTATGACGTATATTCACGTACGAAAATATGGGGTGTAACGTTATTCCCCCCTTTGGAACATTCGTTCTTGAATGTGGACTGATGCATTTATCATCCTTATAGCCCATAGCTCTTGCAAATACTTTAGTACTTTCCTTGCCATCTAGGCAATCGTTCTCTGAATGAATCCCAAAGGCTAAGGCTTTCCCCCCTTTAGGCCTCTTTCTTAAACAGTGACTCGTGGTCGGAATCTCTCCAATCTCGTAACTATGCCACCTTATACCATGCAGCCTGTATGACACTGATCTTATACGTGCGCCTGTGCAACGCTTTTCTCCTTTTTTCTCCAGATTCTAGCCAATCTCTAGGCCTTACTTTGCAAACACATATAGAGCTTGATAAAATGCCCCTATGGTATCTATAGGTATACTGAAGTTCTTTATTCGGCACTCTGTTGAACTTACGAATATTGATATACCTTATTTCATTGATCCCTTTTTTTCATCCGTATGACTTTACTTCATCTAAGTAGGTCATACTATACCATAACTCTTATCTCGATTTCGTTACTGAGGTCTCCTAACAAATTCTAGGTTACTTTCATTGCTTATCCAGTATGTATAATATTTTAATCCTGTCCAATTCATGAGATCCCTTTCTTTTCTTCGTGAGATCATTACTCAATCGAAGGCCCAAACATCATCCTTTATCTATCACAATTACACCCTTATTCTATACTAGGGCAGCATTCCATCTCTTCTAAACACTATTAGTATTAGACTCCTTTGAGTTCATTCAGGCTATAGTGAGCTTTGTATAACTTAGAGAAACATCCGCTCTTTATGTTTTCATGGGCTTAATCTTGAGGACTTATCCATTTTCGTCACCTTCTCACTCGCCCTTTCTTATCCTTACCCCTGTCTTCCTACAATCTTGTCGCTCTACCATACTTTAGCTTGCGAGCTATACATATCTATTTGTACTACTTGTAATCTTCCTTCAACTTGCTTGAATTTCCTTGTGTTATTTTGGAACATCAAGCGAGACATCACATTGTCTCTAACTCTTTTACTTTCTTAGTTGGACCTCTTGATACCTAAAAATCATCGACTAGAAGATATGCCACTGACTATGATGTTATCATTCCTGGATAGTGAATCCCCGCACTTCTAGCCTTCTATTTGAAGTAAGTACTATTCACAACCTTTTGCATTTGAGTATCTTGTACGTTGTTCACCTTTACCTTACTACCTTAAAATCTTGCATCGTATCTTCTATTTCTTTCATGACCTCCCTTCGACATAGGTATAATTCCCGTCCATAACTTAAAACAAGCGCATGGATGAAAGAGCGTGCTTTGAGGGAAGAGGGGAAGAAAGACTACAGAAAGGCAAGCAACCCCATTTTTCACCTTGAATTGGTCAAAATATGCGGACTTTCTTACTTTTCGTGGAGGATTAGATCCAGTAACTGGGGGTCTGTGGCTGACTGATATTGCCCATCACCATTTAGCTATTGCAATTCTTTTCCTGATAGCGGGTCACATGTATAGGACCAACTGGGGTATTGGTCATGGACTAAAAGATATTTTAGAAGCTCATAAAGGTCCATTTACAGGTCAGGGCCATAAAGGCCTATATGAGATCCTAACAACGTCATGGCATGCTCAATTATCTCTTAACTTAGCTATGTTAGGCTCTTTAACTATTGTTGTAGCTCACCATATGTATTCCATGCCCCCTTATCCGTATCTAGCTACTGACTATGGTACACAACTGTCATTGTTCACACATCACATGTGGATTGGTGGATTTCTCATAGTTGGTGCTGCCGCGCATGCAGCCATTTTTATGGTAAGAGATTATGATCCAACTACTCGGTACAACGATCTATTAGATCGTGTCCTTAGACATCGTGATGCAATCATATCCCATCNATGGCTGAGTGATAAACCGCATTTAATCCTTGTTTATTTATTATTTTTTAGTTCTCATCTTCGGCGCGGGGTAAAGCAGTATGGTAGCTCGCAAGGCTCATAACCTTGAGGTCACGGGTTCAAATCATGTCTCCTTGGTACGTGAGCTGGGTTCAGAACGTCGTAAGATAGTTCAGTCCATATCCGGTGTGGGCGTTAGAGCATTGAGAGGACCTTTTGGCATTGGACTTGTAAATCGATTCATAACCTTTCAGACACAACCAATCTCTATTCGAACTCCCATTTCGATTAAGCTTCCTTCCTATTAATCTGGAAGTTCTTCTAAGATACAAGGAAATGATTCAGTTCCAGAGCTAAAGATCGTAGTTCTCGAACGAGCAATCGAAAAGATTCTGGAGCATCTTCGGGATTAGGTATTGTTCCCCCAATGATCGTAGTACGAAGTACCATTCTTGTAACTGTCACTTGTAATCCGCGCAGGTGTGTCTGCACCCCCCCGAGTGGACGAGAAATAAAGTATTTCTCGGAGCAACCCCCAAGGTATTGTATTATAATACTTGCACCTCTGGTGCATCCATAATCCGGTGGGAGCTTCGTACTGACTTCTTATGAGGCTGGTACTGATCTAACTAGCTTTGTCGTAGGGCCGTTATAGAATATGGTTGGTATACTTTCTCTCTTGTACCTCTGATATTAAGAGTGATCTTGCAATGTTCTGAATTCCGAGGTTAATAATTTTCTGGGTCCAGTAATCAGACTCTTGATTTACTTAGTTGATGTAACTCTTTAGTTTCATCCTCATTCTGATCAAACTTTTTGTAGGCCTAAGCTATAGTCCGATATGCGGCTCATGGTGTTAGTTATTAATTTTAGCCTTTCATGGGCGCTGTGGATATCCATGATACAATCTTCTAATGATTCAATCCTTTGTCTATGCCCTAGGCTTAATTCTTTCTTTAAACATATACCGGAGTCTTCTATGGCCGTATGATTGTCAACAAATATGCTGCCTAGATAATGCTCTAAGATCTTGAGTGTATCCATAACGTACTAACTCTGGATCACTAATCAAATAATTCTTTTGTTCCATCTTAGCTTTCTTTAAATGTAAGCCATTACTTTTCCTGATCTTTTTTACCCCTTGTTGCGTCCATACTTAGCTTATCTTAGTGCCCATATATATTAAAATTCCATACAACTCATATGATCCTGAATATCACTTCTGATTTTACTCCCTGTTCATTAGCCACGGTAGGTGTCACTTTCCTTGGGAACGCTTACAATGTTGTTGCGAGATTGTTGTTACACGACCATTTTCTCTTTAGGTCATTGAGCTTAGGTTGAAGACTTCTTTCTTATTTCTTCAATTAGTCTTTCGTTGTAGTACTTAGGGAGAATCCTTGACTCTCATAAAGCTGTGAGCTTATTACTGACGTTTTTGATGTCCTTACTTGCCTATAGTCATCCATAGTTGCTTACTTTCATGCCCTTGTGCTTGTATGGTTGCTTCTGAACTGATATTTTCACTGCCTTCCCAGTGGAACTTTCTTTTATCCCCGTAACACTCATACAATACCTTTAACTACCCCAACTCCTATTTGAATATTTCTCAAGCATTACAATGTCATAACTGTGGGGCTAAATTCATTATATTGGGTTTTACTATCTTTATCTTGCATGACTTGCTGTCTTGTTCTGTATCCTCTAGACTAGCCATAGCTAGGCTCTTCCTGAATCAACTACTAACTAACCGTTGACCCATCCTCATGTCAATATTCCACAAAGTCTTTCTTGGGTTATTTCCTTGGTCTTAACTTACGTCTCGCACTGGCTCCTTAATTATCAATAACATCTCGGGCAGGAGCCCTTACTTCTTTTCCTTGACGTCGCGTTTGCATAATGTTCTGGAATCGTAGCATATCTATAGCATTTGGATAAGTGCAATCTCATCCCTTTCTCATTTTTATCACATTCTTCCTTTTATCATTCCACATTCCCCCCTTTAGGGGAGTACTAAGAGTTGGAGCTACGACGACCTGCTTATAGATGTTTCACTTCTTCATCTTTGGCATCCTTCCACATCATCGATAACTCTTACTCGCCTTGCCCTAATCCTCCCGTACCAAGGATAGAAAAACCCTTACTCACGAGGGTGAAATTTAGTATATCTGGCACATACATCCCCTTAAGCTGAACTTTGCTCACATTGCTTGTTGTAGGGAAGCGTCTTCCTGAATGATCATTCTCTGAATTTCTCATGAATCTTTTTTTGTCGTCCATTCTATTATTAGCGGAACAAAATCCGAAGTTCTTATGATGGAGACTATCATCAGTCACTCAGTCCCTAATTCATGTTTAGTTTATCTTGTTCACCAATCCATACTGGTTCTATTACTCTGGGTCTAACTTTTCCTCTTGGTAATCATTCTAGAGTTGTGAATTTATTTCTTGGAATGAGGACATGATTGTATGACCTATACTATTTTGTTGTCCTAAGGCCTGTCACTTCTCGTTTATTCCTTCACATGACTATAGATTTTGTAATATTGTCATCTTTTGATCGACTGTTGTCATCCATGTACCACATACTCATAATTCTTCATTAAATCTTTTCTTATTTCCTACTAACATTTATTCTTACCACTTTATTCTGAAAACTTGAACAAGACATTCTTTTGCTTTCAGCTTCCCTTTGCTCTATCCAGTGGCTCTTCAAGTTGCTTAACGTTCTCGCTTTACTAGGGGAGCGAGCCACACTAAGGTAGTATATATCCCCTCAAGGCTTATAGTGCATGTCTTTGTAGTACTTATATCTGGCTGCACTATTTTAGAGTGTACCATCTGGATGTCTCATAAAGAGATCTATTAGAACATTTTCAATATCCTTTGGAAATGTCAACTGACGCAAACAATTCATCCATCATATCTTCTTGTACTACTTCTGTTAAACCCCCAAAGGGAATATCTGGAATGGGTGCGACCAATTATATATACCTTTGTTATTATTGAATATAACTCAAAAAGCTTATGTTTCTCTGCCGCAATTATAAACGTTGTTAACCTTCATTAACTGGGTACCTCGTATCCTTTTTCACCTTGCTCCTTTTACTTACTAAAACTTGTACTTATCTTCTTAATCTCTCATTGTCCTTCACCATAAAGATGGATAGGAGTTCTTGCCTTAAGGCTTCTTATCAGGAAGCTTACACCTTTCAGTACACCCATGATCTGCTAGTAAACCTCACATTTACTTATCGTAGGCATCATACAAAAATTCAATTCCTCTGACTCAGCTTTTTCTCAACTATCTCTCTTTCCGGATATAGGTATCATCTTATTACGAATAGGATTTAGGAATTTGAATTCCTATGACTGAGCTCTACCACACGATCTAGAGTAAGAAGAAAGAGTGACAATCCTAAATGCCTTGTAGCCTCCTGCTCATAAGTGTGGTGCACGACACACCCATAAACAAGACTCTACTAGACACGACTTGTAGACTCCCTAGGACAGAACTGCTCTGATACCACTTTTATCATGACCCAAACCGATGGGCTGCGACGGGCACCCGGTACCTTACTCAACACAGCACCAACGTAACGTATCTTTCTTATTACATCATAATATACATGTGACATATGAGCCTAATAGGCCAACATAATCATTTATAAACTCAAAACATAGGCCGACAAGGCTGTACAATCTTTCACGTACACGACATATGTCTAAAAGCCTCTAAGAGTACATAAATGTCATAAAGGTTGGGACATAGTCCCGCCATGCCAAACAATACACGTCTAAACCATACTAACCAAACAAGCAACTCCGAAGCAAATGGAGTGTACCAAAAACTTTTGCTGAGTTGATAGCCTACTTGGAGGGCTCTCGACCTGTCTATCAGGACCTGCGGGCATGAAATGCAGCGTCTCCAGGTAGAAGGGACGTCAGTACGAATAATGTACCGAGTATGTAAGGCACATAAATAAATACATAAGAGACATGAATTATATATAGGGTACATGACTCAACCTGTAAGTCTGAATAACTTTGTAAATCATAAATTACTTTTAGCATCATGCATATGCGTATGAATGTTATGTCGTGCATAAGTACATGTTTCATAACATCATCAGGCTCTGAGGGCATCCCATCATATCATATCGGCCACTGTGGGAAAAATTATCATCGTATACCAGCTGATCAGGGGGTGGTGCATATATGACTCCATAACCTTTCCCATATCCCATGTACATATATATGTATACACGTATATAACACCGTTTTAATACACATACATATATACGCGTATATAACGCCGTTTGAATCATATTTCAGCCACTGTGGGAAACTTCATCATCATATGCCAGCTGATCATGTGGTGGTGCGTATATAATGCCGTAACCTTTTCCCATATCCCATATACATATATTTACATATATACGCGTATATAACACCATCTGGTCATGGGTCAATGTGCATATGTAAATGCATGAAATGCATATGAAATACGTCGATAAATCTCTCTATAAGTCATAAGGCCATTATGCCTCTAATTAATATCATGAAATAAACTTTACCAACATAGGTATTTTTGAGACCCATGAACAGAAGATAATAATAATTCACATGGGAAATCAAGAATATAGACACCCCTAGTATTTCTATGAATAGAGTAATTTATGGGGACCGTGCATTTGCTCATTTCTTCTGTGTCACATAGATCATGCCAAAAAGAAAGGAGGGATAGCCTTAACATACCTGGAGTAGGAAAAAATCCGTATGATATTCTTGGAAGAGGTTGCACCGTACTCCTTTACAACCGCAAACTTTTACGTTGATAATTATGTGCTAATGATTTTTGTTGGAATTGTTTGATTTCAAGACATTTTGCAATACTTTCATCTTTTATTTAAGTTCAGGTCTTGCTGAACCCTCAATTGTACCTAGTATCATTTGTTCCCCCTTCAAATCATTGAAAAACACATCACCCCACTAATCTCCAGGAAGATACCTTCACCAAATTCACCTCTAAAACATTTCATATCCCTTTCAGTACACTAGAAAGCCTCTGGCAATTGTAGATGATTTCATCATGTAACAACAAACGTATAATAGAAAGACAAAATTTTCCCTTCAACATCCATAATATCCATGGGGACTCTTTGTACAACTTAACGGTCCACAAGATGAAAGAGTTCACATTGGAGCATAAGCTGCTTAGAGAAAGAACACATCTAAATCTAAATAGCAATGTAACAAAAATGGGTAAGCTACTGTCCAAGCACTATGTCAATGGTTTTCCTTTTCACATTTTGATTATATTTATCCAAGATAAAATGAATATCCTAATTCCTAGAAATAAAGTGTCAGGCCATTATCAATTAGGTTGCTACCTAATTAAAAGTGGCTAAGAGTCACTTGTTAAGAAAGTGGCTTGTTGCCACGTCCCTTTTCCATTGCTTATCTTTAAAGACTTAGTTAATTAGTATTATCTTATTTAACTAGTTAATCTCTCATTAACCAATAGTCCACCTAATTATAAACTATCTCAAATTACTTAAAATATTACTCACTTTTAATTATGCACTAGCCCATAAATACCGGGTATTATGGCTCGGACCGTATTTTATTCCAAATTGACAACCTTCAACGAAATTCATTTTCCTTGATTCGTTTACCCTTTATCCTTCACGGTACTTACTTATCGCTTGTTATAAATAGCATAAATGTGTATAACCTCAAGATAGTCTCATCCCCGAATATATGTCGATTAACTAAAGACAAAACTTTAACATACGAAAATGCAGGATGTAACATCTAATTTTCTGAGCTTCCATCAATTTACTTATGACGTATATTCGCGTACGAAAATATGGGTTGTAACAGATATTCCAATATGGCAAATGGTAACTTCTCATGCCATTGCCTGTGATTTTCTACCATTTTTCTCAGTATCTTCTTGATGTTCTTGTTGGCTGCCTCCATGTCTCCATTCATTTGAGGCCTGTATGCTGTGGAATTCTTGTGCTTGATTTTGAAAGTTCCAGACATGGATTTCATCAGATCACTATTGATATTGGCGGCATTGTCAGTGATGATGGACCCTGAAACCCTGAATCGACAAACAATACGATCCCTGATAAAATATGCGACGACTTTCTGGGTCACATCTTTGTAGGACGCAACTTTAACCCATTTAGTGAAGTAATAGATGGCCACTAAAGTCCTAGATCAGGAGTTCTTCAATACAAAATTCCTCCATTTTGGAAGAAATGATTGGACAACCTCCGAAGTGTGCGTTTCTGAGTGTGGTTTGCAAGCTCTGGGCATTCTCCTTTTTCCAAATATTCCTTGATATTGTGGAACCATGAATTTCCATCTGTTTCTTCTTCAACATGAGCAAAGTACGCCGGCTGATTATGGATTCTTACCGGACTGGGATCGATGAAATTCTTGTCTGGATGTTGTATCATGGAGGACAAAGTGGACAATGCATCTGCAAATTTTTTCTGTATTCTAGGGACATGCCGGAACTCTATCTTTGTGAACCTCTTCCTTATCTCTTGTACATGATGTAGATATGGTAATATCTTGGTGTTTTTTGTAGCCCGCTCTCCTTGTATCTGATGCACCAGTAGGTCTGAATCACCAATCACCAGCAATTCCTGAATATTCATGTCGACAGCCAAATTGAGTCCTAATATGCAGGTTTTATATTATGCCATATTGTTGGTGCATGGAAACCTGAGTTTTGCAAACACCATGTAGTGGTGATCAGTTTCTGATACTAAGACGGCTCCGATACCGGCTCCCTTGAAATTTGCAGCTCCGTCGAAAAATATTCTCCAACCACTGTAGGCTTCAGCAATGTCTTCTCCTACGAATGTCACCTCTTCGTCAGTAAAATATTTTTTTAATGGTTCATATTCTCCTCCTACGAGGTTTTTGGCAAGATGATCTGCCAATGCTTGTCCTTTGACTGCCTTCTGAGTTACATAGATGATATCGAACTCACTCAGCAATATTTGCCACTTGGTTAGCTTCCCTGTAGGCATAGGTTTCTGAAAGATGTACTTCAGGGGATCCATCCTTGATATGAGGTATGTGATATCGGCACATAAGTAGTGCCTTAATTTCTGAGCTATCCATGTCAGAGCACAGCAAGTACATTCCAGCAGAAAGTACCGTGCTTCATAAGGTGTGAAATTTTTACTTAGGTAATATATGGCTTGCTACTTTCTTCCCGCCTCGTCATGTTGTCCCAAAACACACCGAAAGCCCCATCTAATACGAAGAGATAGAGTAGCAGTGGTCTACCAGGCTCTGGCGGGACTAGGACTGGTGGTGTGGACAAGTATTTTTTGATTTTGTCGAAAGCCTTCTGACAATCCTCAGTGCAGCTGGTTGCGTCGTCCTTCTTCAGCATTTTGAAAATTGGTTCACATATCACCGTGGACTGTGCTATGAAGCGGCTGATGTAATTGAGGCGTCCCAAGAAACTCATCACGTCTTTCTTGTTCTTTTGTGGTGGCAATTCTTGCATAGCTTTAACATTTTTCGGGTCCAACTCGATTCCTCGGCGGCTGACGATGAATCCTAACAATTTTCTTGCAGGAACTCCGAATGCACATTTGCGGGGTTCAACTTCATATTGTACTTTCGCAGACGGTCAAAGAATTTTCTCAAATCCTCAATGTGATTTGTGACTTTCTTGGATTTGATGATGACATCGTCAACATATACCTCTATCTCCTTGTGTATCATATCATGGAAGATGGTCATCATGGCCCTCATGTAGGTGGCCCCAGCATTCTTCAAACCGAATGGCATCATTTTGTAGCAATACACTCCCCATGGTGTAACGAAGGCTGTCTTTTCTGCGTCTTCTTTGTCTATCCAGGTTTGATGATAACCTGCGAAGCAATCCACAAAGGACTGGAGATCATGCTTGGCGCAGTTATTAGTATGTGTATATTTGGTAGTGGGATCATCCTTGGAACTTGCTCTATTTAAATCCCGATAGACGACACACACTCTAACTTTCCCATCTTTCTTCAGAACCGACACTATGTTGGCTAACCATGTTGGGTATTCAACTAGCCTGAGGACTTTGGCTTTGATATGCTTAGTGACTTCTTCCTTGATTTTGAGGCTCATGTCTAGTTTAAATTTTCTAAGCTTCTGCTTTTCTGGAGGACATATTGGATTGGTAGGAAATTTATGAGCCACTATGGATGTGCTCAAACCGATCATGTCATCATACGACCATGCAAAAATATCCTCATATTCTTGCGGAAAGCGAGTGTATTCTTCCTTTTCTGATGGTGAGAAGTGGATGCTTATGCGAGTTTCTTTGATGGTTTTAGAATATCCCAAATTGACTACCTCAGTCTCGTCCAGGTTGGACTTAGGTTTGTTCTCAAAGTTCTCAACTTCTCTGACGATCTCTTCAGGTATCATATCTTCTTATTTTGTCTCTTCTGAGTCACTATCCTTGTGTTGCATTGTCTCATTACATGTCACAGTCATTGGTTCATCAAAGTAAGAAATAGTAATGCCGGGGACTCGTCTGGCCCTGGATGGTGTGGCGGTCTAGTTTCTGAGAAATGCTCCCCTATCCATTGTCTGAATGATAAGGCCCTCTTCCTCCTCCTCCTCTACTATCACATTGCAATCCATATCTTTGTCTTCCAAGAACATGCTCCTTAGCCCCACCAAAGCTTCTTCTTCTTCAAATCCCCATATTGTATCGGCCTGATGAAAGGATTGACTCAGATGTGGCATCGGTTGCTCAAGAGGGTAATAGGGACCACGCCATGACAGTGACCAATCATCATATTCTTGCCAGGTATACGGATATCCAAGCCCAAAAGTTGTACCATGAAATTCTGGGGGAATTGGCTTGGTAATGACTTGGAGTTTCTTCCCAACTCCTTTGCCGGTTTCATACCCCAACCATACCAGTATGCTTTCTATTTTGCTGCTCCACCATTTATCTTTCTCAATTGCATTGACGCGCTCGATGTGGTGATAAGTCTCTCCGCCCAAGTTCTTTCTGTTTTCCACGACCGGAACAATTTGATTGGTATAAATGGGATTGCTCCCATCTCCATGAATGATTACTTCTTGATGATTCTATTTGAATTTCACAGCCTGGTGCAAAGTGGACGCAACAGCCCCAGCAGCATGTATCCAAGGTCATCCTAACATCAAATTGTAGGAGGCGGATATGTCTAGCACCTGAAATTCAACATTGAACCAAGTGGACCCATCTGCAAGCACAAATTGGTTTCCCCAATTGTGGCTCTTTGCGACCCATCTAGCACATTCACATTCATAGTCCCTGCGCATATTTTGTGCAAGCCTTTGCCCAATCTTTTTCGAGTTGTCAATGGACAGATGTTGAGGCTAGATCCTCCGTCTATCAAAACCCTGTCAATGAACTTATCCTCGCATTGCACTATGATGTGCAGTGCCTTGTTGTGGCTCAATCCCTCTGGCGGCAACTCATCTTCGTGAAAGGTGATCTTGCGGCTCCCCAGCACTTGCCCCACCATGTTGGACATTTCCCCACTGGTGATATTGTTGGGCAAATACGCTTCATTCAACATCTTCATCAAAGCATTCCTATACGCCTCAAAATTTTACAACAGTGATATGATGGATATCTGGGTAGGAGTTTTGTTCAGATGGTCTACCACAGAATATTCCCTTGCATGTACCTTCCTCCAGAGATCATCCAGACCGGTTTCAATAATGGTTTGTTTGGCAGAAACTTCCTTTCTTGTTCATCCCAAATTCTAAGGTGTATATATTCTTCTAGTTCTGGTCATCCCTTTTGCAGCACCATACTCTTCCATTTTTGCTTTCCCTTTTCTCCTAGCTTCTACAACATAATCCCAAGGTACGACGTTGAAATTGAAGGTGCTATGGATGCCACCATCACAGTGAAGGGTATTTTTACTTCTACTTCAAATGGAGTAGGTGTAGATGCAGATGTTGTCACTTCAATTTCAAATGGAGTAGATGGGCTACCTCAACTTCGACCGGTAGCTGTATCTGTACCACAATATGAGTGAGTGTGACTGCAGGTTTCTTAGGGTCGTCACCTTCCCGAATAAGCCCAATTGACCCTCCAGGATCCCACTCTTCATCAGTTTCTATCACATTTACTCCTTCACCTAAATGGTCTGGGAGGGGATTTTTGCAGACATTGGGTGCGGCTTCCTTTGATTGTATCACTTTGGTATCAGTCAATGTCTGAATCTTGTCTTTTAGAGTGTGGCATTCATCAATAGTATGTCCTTTCATGCCAGAATGGTATGCACACGTTTTGTTTGGGTTGACCTATTGGGAGGAGTTTTCCATGGCAACAACGGGAATATGGATGACGCATCCGACAACCTTTAGTCTTTCATATAGTTGGTCCATGGGCTCAGCAATAGGGGTGTATTGTCTGGGTGGTCTGCGATTGAAATTGGGTATAAGTTTTTTATAGTTTTGACGAGCTGGAGGTAAATGATTATAGACTGGCTGGGTGTTATAGGTGTGATAGGCGGTAGCGGGTTGAGGGTATCTAGGAGATGAAGGTTGATATGTACGTGGAGGTGTTTGGTATGTGAGTGGAGATTTTGGACCTTGGGCTACCATTACCGCTCCTATTTCTTTCTTCTTTGATATACCCCTTAACTGTAATACTTTGTTCGTAACCTGCAATGCTTCAAAATTGGTTACCATTCCGCTCTTGATCCCTTCTTCAATCCTTTCCCCGATTTTGATGATGTCAAAGAATTTGTGATTCTCGATGACCATTAACCTCTCATAATATTGTGGATCCTGGGCCCTGATGAAGAATTTATTCATTTGCTCTTCCTCCAATGTTGTCCTGACCTTTGCAGCTTCCGACCTCCATCGAGTAGCATATTCGCGAAAAGTCTCCGTCGGTTTCTTCTTGAGGTTCTGTATGTAGAAGACGTTTGGTGCATTTTCTGTATTGAACCTGAATCTATCCTTGAAGTCTGGTGCCATGCTTACCCAATTAACCCTCTTCTTGGGATTCTGACTTGTGTACCAAGATAGGGCCTCTCCAGTGAGACTTCTCATGAACAGCTTCATGTGAATCCTTTCATCCTTCCCAACTCCCATGAGCTTGTCACAGTATGTACTCAAATGTACTTTCGAGTCACCTGTTCCGTCAAACATCTCGAACATAGGAGGTTTGTAACCCGCTGGCAGTTCTACGTCTACCTGAATACATAGATCCTCATAATTCAGACCTTCAATCCCTTTGCCTCCTTCAACACCCTGGACTCGGCTTGTGAGCTTCTTGAGATCCTCTGCCATATTCTTGATGACAAGTTCCTTCTCGGAGGATTCAGGTGTATGTGAGGTTAGTTGAGTGGAGTGGGGTAAGGTTTCTACGTATATGGGATTGTTTTGGTGGATGCCGGGGGTTTGAATGTAGTGATGATCATTAGTTGAATTTTGCAGATCGGTGATAAGTTGTGGGGTATGTTGAGGAGTATGGAAAGTGGTGGTTTGTGGGTATTGAGTCGGGAGATGTTGGTGTTGAGGAGGGGTTGGTACTGGTAGAGGAATGGGGTTTTGGGGAGGTGTTGCATATTGATAGGGTGCAGGAGTATTTTGCGGAAGCTGGTTTGGTGTGTTTTGAGGAGGTAACGGGTCTTGAGTATTTTGCTAGTTGATGTATGTGACGTTTAAGGTGAGGGAGAGGTTTGCCAAGTTGCGGAACTGCTCAAGCTGCCCTTGCAATTCTAGTATCTTTTGCTCCAACCGTAAGATCAAATCATTATGTGCTGGAGTACTCCGACCGTCTGAAGTCTCAACATTTTCTGCATGTGTGGCGTTGTCTTTCCTGACACCACTCATATCATCCATTTTAGCTTTTCCTTACTTCTTCGATCACTTGGAGGAGGAGAAGGTGGAGGGCCTCTGGATCTGGTATGATAAGCTGATGATGTCAGTATGTGCGAACCAACCTTAGGGGATGGGAATAATCAAAAATAAAGAAAAATAAGTGAGTAAGGATTCTGAAAAGGTATTTGCAGTATTTAAACACATATTGTGGAAATATAAATGTGCGTCCTAATTTGGGACCCTCGTTGTGCCCGAGGTACGCCTAGCGACATGTAGATTTGGAGAAATTTAACACCGATAACTACCTCATTTCATTAATATAGTAAATAAGACGAACCTAAAGAGACAATAAGTAAATGAGTCACTACTTGTATTTTCTTTATTACATTTGAATTCTAAAACGACTCTAAAAAACAAATAATCCTAATCTACTTGGTCCCAGAGGGACATTCTCCAGGATTGGACTTCTTGGCTCCGTCAATCAGATTCCCCAGGTCGCGCATGTCCAACAACAAATACGCCATTTCTAGGTGTTCTCCCTCGTAACCCTCTTCATTCTGACAGTCTATGAATTTTTTCCTCATTTTCCCCTCTAATTCCATTAGACCCTGCTCCAGATATTCCAACCTTTATGTCGATCTAGTAGCCATTTCCCTCCATTCGTTAATTGATTCCATGTAAATCTTGTGATGTTCCAAATGCCTGGCCTCGGACTCGAGGACTCTTTTGTGCAACCTCTTATACTTCACATGTGCTTCAACAGCTTCATCTATGACCCTGTTCCCTTGACCGGCACCTGGCTCGGCTATTCCTGCTATGCTATCGTCTAACCATGATGGGTAGAAGTACACATGACATGTGTGGTATCGATCTGGCTCGATGGTATCCTTTTCCACAATGATCTTCAAATGCCACATGTGTTGGGCCTCATATTTGTACGGAATGGCATTGTCTTGAAAATATGCTTTGTAATGACCCATTTTGGAGACTTTCAGTATGACTTGTTTTCTACTAGCTTATCTCATGACCCTGATAGAAACATAGGGATATATGCCCCTTAACCAAATCAACACAAAATGCGGAACATCCCTGGATCTGATGATAAATTTTCTAGTAGGGAACCACTCGAACATCCAATGAACCTTGTCCTCGGTCAAATTGTTGAAAAACTGTACCCATTCTATAGCATTCTTTGGTCGTGCAAACCTGTCTGGGATGAAGGTCATCCTTTTCGGATGGTGGAAAGCTATGTGATCATTTCATGGTCTCCGTTGGAATTCTTGGCGATATTGGCCTCTGTGAAGTTGTTCTAACAACCAAATCTGCAGCAGCAAGTTACAACCCTCAAAATGTTTGAACCCCTTCTTGCAACGATCCAGAGCCCGATACATTTCTGCTACAATCATTGGAAATATAGAATATGTTTGTCCCTCAATTATTTCCATTAAAGATTTGGTTACCATGGCCAACCTAGTGTGAATCCTGTCACATTGGCTTGGAAACACTATCATACCCAGAAAGCGGTCGATGAATATGAAAACCCTACGATGAGTCCAACCCAGGGAGGTGATGGAGAATTCGTCATGGAAAATACGATAAGATTAATTGTGTCCATATCGTTCATAGAGGAAGTCAAAGGGTATGTAGGACTTCTTCAAGCATGCCAAGTCATCATTCTTTCTCAGACCCATCATTTTCAGAAAACCCCTGGGAGTGTGATTTTCTGGTACTAACAAACCGAGACTATCCTAGGGTAATCAAGCGAAGCCTCCTATTTCCTCCAATAGAGGTGTCATTTCTATATTTCCAAAATGGAATACAGCCTTTTCTCCATCCCAGAACATGGTAACAACCTCGATCAATATGTTATTTGGCTGGATGTCTAATAAGGAGGGTAAGTTTCCAAGAACCCTTTTCACGTGATTTTTGTCGCTTGGTGCAAGGTTTTCCCACCAATCCAGCAATAACAGTGCTATATTTTAGACCATGCCGAACCTGGGGACTTCGTAGCTCATTTTCTGCAAAATAAACAAGGTTAGACCCTTTCCCCCTCCGTATTTGACTACTTAAACATTAATGATTAGCATATCAGCTTTTTTTCTCCAAATAATGCACATATCGTGATTGTGCCTGTTGGGATTATGGAAATCTCGGTGGGCTTTGGACAAGGTTTCCTTAGAAGGTTATTATGCGGATAACATATTAACTGGTGCTAGGTTTGATCATGATGCATGTACAGTTATTGTCAGAGTACGATTTCTATAAAAGTCTAGACTGGTACCCCTAAGCGGACAACTTGAGAGAGAAAGACACGGAACCGTCGACTGCACCGCTGATCGACTAGTTTTATTAGTAAATAAGCCTTTCCAAATTCAAAAAGGGTAATACATGAAGAGCGCAGACACTCATCAAGTGCCGCTATGGTATTAATTACGCACGAGTGGAATATAATGTTGAACATGTATTTATGCAAAAGGAAAATAACACGTTGTCAAATATTTGCACAATGAAAATAAAATGCGGTATTGAATAATTGTAAAGGCAGGAAAGAAAGAAAATAAAGAGAGGAGTTAGTTTCCACAATGAAAAAGTGATAAAAACAGGAAAGAGGAAATTTAGTAAGTATAATGTTGCAGTCAAACTAAACGAAGGACGGAAAATAGTTCACATAAAGGAAAAATGGGAAAGAGATGTACAAGTATTAGAAGAATAATAAATACACACTTATTGAAAAAGACTAATTCACAAAATAAGTTCATTATGGTAAGAGCCTAAGGATATCCCCAACAGAGTCGTCATGCTGTCGTGCCCTATAGGCATGGTTGCTAACATACGTTTGTTTGATAAATTGATACACCTAAAGGAAGGATTTCCAACAGATCATAGCGTTAGACTTATAGGCAGGATTTCAAGTATGTAAACACAATATAGAACCTATACCATTTCAACAAACATGATATGAAACTTATAAGCAAAACCAACATCACAAATAGAGACCCTATAGGCATGATTTCTACCCGACTTTGCAAATAAAAATAATAAACCCTTCCGAATTTACTAAATACCCCAGAATTGTTTGTTACAAAATTATTACAGACCAGTTTAATGAATGAATTACATAATAAACTAAATTATAGAGAGCCTAAAACAGACCCAAATACTCCTGGGAAACCTAGGTCTTCAACCCATAACAACTCCAAGGCTCACTTTCACAAGTACAGAATAATCAGTGGTGAATGATTCACCCATAGCACATAGAACCCAGGTCTCTAGTGTGTCAAAGTACCCAAGGGCATCAAGAACCCAGGGAAATGCTCAAACTAGAGAAAAAATGCTCAAAAATAGTTCAAAGGAGATTAGAAACCAAACCCCAATATGTCATAGATCACAAGGGTCTCTCATGGAACTCGAGCAGTGCTCACACTGGAAGGTTAAGGATAAAATCTAAAGGACCTAAGAATAGGGGTTAAAGGTAGCATCACATAAAGGAAGCAATGGTCAAGGGACACATTTTAAAACATTTTTGATTTCAGGAAGCCAACATAACATAGTTCAAAACACATAATAGTAGACATCAAGATTTGAACATATAGGCAGAATTGCATTAAGAAGGCTAATTGGCAAGATTTGCAAAGTTGTTCAGTCTCAGGTGCATAGTACTTACTAAGTTAAAGTCTGAAAGACCTAATTAGGATGATTGTACATGTTAGCATTAAGGACAACTTTGCTCGGACAATATTTAAGCATGGTATGAACGCAAAAAGTTAAATAATCATGCGGAATTCAAAAAATGAAAGACATACTAAAGGATAAGTTATCAGGGTACATGAGTGAGAGAAAAAAGGGTTTAATAACAATACAAATTTTGTGAAGATTCAGGACAGGTGAACTGATAAACATCCTAGTATTACCCTAAAGATTGCTAAATTCAGGGAAAGCTCAGAACTAACAAGACAGCATACAGGAAACAAATTATAAGACATTAAGCTAATCCCTAAGAGGATTAATATTATTCAAAATAACCAGTCCCAGAACTAATAATATCAATTATAGAACTAAATAAAATCATATAAACATGAAATTGGCAGAATCATGCTCAGAAAGAACTTTAAACATGCTGGATTGTAAACACAGGTCATAGGTGTATAGAAATAAAATGGTAGAGGGATAGTCATTCACCAGTTAGGAAAGAAAACAAGAATAACACTACAATAGTCGAGAGCCCAGAATATTTGGCCTTGGCTTTCAGCCAGCCAAGACCAGAAGTAAAACTAGATAGCAAAGAGTATACAGAGCTAAAATCCTAAGTTTTTAGCGAGATTACAGTGATTCGAGTCTGTCCTATAGGGGAAAGGGGAGGGGGTTATATAGTAGCATAGATTGAATCGAGTAAACAAGGAAAGAATCGTGAAATTAAACACGAACAAGGAAGCCATACATACAGAATCAGTAAATAATCAATTTTGAAGAAAAACAGGGTAAACCCTAGTTTTTTTTAGGAAAACTAATATTAACGGCATATACATAAAAAAGTTGCAAAGAATGAATTCAGACAAAAATAACACCTAAAATCAGAGAATCAGACTAATTTTAGGTTTGATCTAAAGGGATCTGAAAACCCTAAATTAGGGCCAGAGGAAATATTGACAAAAAAAATCGGCAAACATATAAGGAAACGAAGTATAAATAACAACAAAAAAGGAAAGAAACATGCAGAATGAATTTTGAAATCAATTTAAGAGAAAAATCGGTAAACCTATTTTTTTAGGAAAGATGTAGATCCCAGAAATTCAAACAATATCGGACTCATATAATGTAAAATCAAAAGGAATATAGCCCAGGTACAAGAAATAGAACAAAATGGGAGAGATAGTACTTTCCATGTTTAGGCAAGTACTAAATAACAACATAACAAACCGACCAGTAGCAAGGAGATGCTAATATGGTAAGAAAATAAGAGGGGAATCCCATTAAAATGGGGATTAGGAGGGGATTTTTGGGTTCATAGGGTGAGAGAGATGAGATGATATTAGGGCGGAGGACGGGTGAAATAGGATTAGGGTTAGGGATTTGGGTTAGTTTAAAGGGAGGGGTTAGATATGGGACGTTGATCTCAGAGATTAACGGCCACGATTAAAAGGGGGTTGGGTCGAGTTTATTTAGGCGGGTCGCAACCGGGTTAGGCAGATGGGTTCTATTTTTTTTGGGCTAGGGTATTGAGCTAATGAAATTTGGGTATTGGGCTGGTTTGGGTAGCCTAGGTCTGAAAATAGGGGAATTTAGGGGCTACTAGTTAAATACCCAATTTAATTAATAAAATAATTCGTAAAAATGATAAATAAAATAGTGAAAATATTATTTGTGCATAAAATGGTTAACAACAATTATTTATTACTATAAAAGCATAAAAAAATTATTTTTGCATAAATAAAATAATCATAAGTATACATGGGCTATTATTGTAAATTATGCAATTTTAGCCTTAAAATACAAATGTAATTATAATTAATGCACCAAAAATATTTAAAGCTTAATATGGATATAAATGATGAATTTTAGATGATAAAAACATCATAAAGTAATTTGTAAGGTAATTAATAGATAATAAAATATGGGAATAAATTGATTTAAAAATCATTAAAAATTATAAAAAAATGAGGAAAAATACTTGATGATGAAAATGCACTATTTTGAAAGTATATATGTATATTTGAAATATATGAGGGAAAAATTGGGTATCAACATATATACTATTTGAAAAAATATGAGGGCAAAATTGGTATCAACACGGATCTTCTCTCTTTTTTTTCTCCAGCTTTTTGCTAATCTCTTGGCCTCACTTTGTAAACATTTACAGAACTATGAAAATATGTCCCTCGGAGCATATATAGGTATACTGAAGTTCTTTTCTTGGTACTTGCCAACCCTACGACTATTGTTCTGTTTTGTTTCCTGCGTTGATTATATGTCCTTATGGATTTAGTGCATCTAAGTAGGTCATACCGTACTATAACACTTACTTAGGTTTATTATTATCAAGGTCTTCTATCCAAATCCAGGTTACTCTCTTACTGCTTATCCCATATGTATAAATCTAAGTCCTTTAATGCTTCCTTATTACTGTTCATCTAAAGTATGGCATCTTTACCTCCTCTCATACTTTGGAATTTTTATCCAGCCATTGTTGAATCACCTTAATGTTGATCTATATCTAACACTGAAAACTTGAAACCTCTTACGTAATACATTGTCACTAGGGCTCACATCTCATCGGGGAACCTCTAATGTGTTTTTCCTGATCCACCTAGGGGTGATACTATACTTCAATAACCGCATTTCATAGCATCCCAACGTGATTCATCTTATAGGGGTATTCTAATCAGTGAAATTCATGAAATCCCTTTTATTTAAATTATTACTCAATCAAAGGCCCAGATGTCATCCTTTTATCTATCACAATTACACCCTTATTCTACTACCAGGGCAACATTCCATCTCTTCCAACTACTACTAGTCTTTGACTCCATTGCATTTATTACGGCTATACTAAACTTTATATAATATATGGAAACCATCAACTCTCTTGTTTTGATGGGCTTAATCTCGAGGCCTTATATGTTCTCGTCACCTTCTCACTTACCTTTTCATACCTTTACTCTTATCTACCTAAAACCTTGTTGCTCTATTATACTTCAGCTTGCGACTTACACATATTTATTTATACTACTCACAATCTTCCTTTAAATTGCTAGCACCACAGATTTCATTTCGTGCCTTCTCAGTTGACATTAAATGTAAGCAATGACTTTTCCTGGTCGTTCTGCCACTTGTTGCATGAATACTTGGCTTATCTTGTTGCCACGAATACTGGAATTTCCCGTGACTCATATGATCTCAAATATCACCTTTGATTTTTACTTTCCGTTCATTAGCCATGATGGTGCCACTTTCTTATGGAGTGTATACAATATAATAGTGAGACTATTGTTACACGACCATTTTCTTCTTTATGTCATTATGCTTAAGTTGAAGCCTTATTCCTTATTTCCTAAGCTAGTCTTTCTGTGTAGTACTTAAGGAGACCTTTCTGGCTCTTGTAAAGTTGCGAGTTTGTTATATTTTATACCCGAAGGAATTTTCGGTGTTCTTACTCGCCTACAAATATCCTTAGCTACATACCTCTGTGCCCTTGGGCTCGTAGGGTTACTTCTGAAATCAAATTTTGATTGTCTCCTTAGTGGTACTCTCTCTTATTTTCGTAACACTTATACGATACCTTTAATTACCCCAACTCATATCTGAAATTTTTTTCTTTTCAACAATTGAGATCTCGTATCTGCGAGACTGAATTCCCCATGGTGAAATTTATCTTGCACGATCTGTTGATTTTTTTATATCCTCTTGTCTAGCAATAACTAGACTCTTCCTAAATCAACTGCTAACTTCTCGTTGGTCCATTCTCACATCTATATTCCGCATAATCTCTCTTGGGTTATATCCTTTGTCTTAACTTACCTCTCGCACAGGCTCCTTATTAATCAATAACATCTTGGGGGAACCCTTACTGCCTCTCCCCAACGTCGTGCTTGGATAATATTCTAGGATCGTAGCATATTTGTAGGATTTGAATAAATGCAATCTCGTTCCTTTCACCTTTTTACTGCATTCTTCCTTTACTATTCTATAGTTACCTCTTCATTTTTGGTGTTTTTTTTCTTTCACATGTTACTCACCTTGCGGTAACCCTTCTATACCAGGGATAATTGAATTTTCTTACGCACAAGGGTGACACTTAGTGTAATTGGCACACTTAGTCCCTTAAGATTAACTCTCCTCACCGTGATTGCTTTAGGAAGCATCTTCCTGAATGAACTTTAAATGTCATTCTTTTGTTGTCTATTTTATTATTACTGGAACGCGATCTCTGAAATTCTCACGATGTCGACTATTATCAAATCTTCCGATCCATAATTCATGTTTAATATATCTTATTCACTAGCCCATACTGATTTCTATTACTCTGGGAGTCCAACTTTTCCTTCTGGTAATCACGTTGGAGTCACCAACTCATTTTTCGAAATAGGTATATGACTTTATGGCTTATACTCTTTTATTGCCTCAAGGTCTGTCACCTCTTGTCTTTTCCTTCACTTGACTATAGACTCTGTCACTTTGCCATATTTTGATTTACCGTTATCATCCATTTATCACATCTTACTCATAATGCTTCATTCACTTCTCTTCTTATTCTCTGGCTAATATTTTTATTTATTACTTTATTCTGAAAACTTTAGCAAAATGTTCTTTCACTTTTAGCTCCCCTTGCTTCATCTCACTGCTCTTCGGAATGCCTAACATCCCCCCCTTTTTGTTTACTTGGGGCTGCAGTCATACTAAGGTAAATATTTATCCCGTCTAGGATCCCACTGCCTATCTTCTGAAATTTTTGAATATTCTAGTATTCATATCTGATTGTACTATTCTAGAGTTCACCATCTGGGTGTCTCACAAGGAGATCTATTACCACATTTGCACTATCCTTTGGAAATGTCAACTAATGCTAACAATCTATCCACGATTTTGGGTTACTCTAACCCCAGCTTGATCCTGATATCCCATCCTTCTCTTAAACTATATATGTCAGCTCCCATAGAGAATAATTTAGATGGGTGTGGCTAATTGTATATATCTTTGTTACGGTTGAAAGTAACTTGGAATGCTTATATTTCTCTGTTTGAATTGTATATACTGTTAATATTCATTAACTAGGTACCTCGTACCCTTTTTCACCTTGCTTCTTCTACTTGCTGAAACTTGTGTCTACCTTCCGATTATCTTATTCCTTTTTATCATACGAGTGGATAGATATTCTTGCCTTAGGGATCCTTATCAAGAAGCCTAAACATCTTAGTACACCCATGATCTGCTAAATACCTCACATTTACTCAGCATAAGCATGATACAAAATCGAGTTCCTCTGACTTAACTCTTCCACAACCACATTCAATCTCTTACCAACTATCTTTATGGATGTAGGTATCATTATATTACGAATAAAATAGAATAGAGGAGTTCAAATTCTTACAACTGAGCTCTACCACACGATCTAGAGTAAGAAGAAAGAGTGACAGTCCTAAATGCCATGTAACCTCCTGCTTATAAGTGTGGTGCACAACACACCCATACACAAGACTCTACTAGACACGGCATGTAGACTCCCTAGGACAAAACTGCTCTGATACCACTTTTGTCACGACCCAAACCGAAGGACCACGACGGGAACTCAGTACCTTACTTAACCGAGTACCAACATAACATATCTTTCTTATCGTACTATCATTGGTAAATTGGCCAAATGGGTCGTCATGAGATAATCAGAATAAAACATAAGGGAATGCTGGACATAGGATGACCCAACATGATATAGAAACTTATACATGTGATATATGGGCCTATAAGGCCGAAATGATTATTTGTAAACTCAAAACATAGGCCATACAAATATCCATATACCTGACTTCTGTCTACAAGCCTCTAACAGTACATAAACATCATAAAGGTCGGGACAGGGCCCCGTCATACCAGTTAATACATGTCCAACTCATACTGACCAAATAGGCAACTCCGGAGCAAGTGGAGTGCACCAACACCTTTCGCTGAGCTGACAACCTACTAGGAGGACTATCAACCTGTCTTTCAAGACATGCGGGCATGAAACGCAACATCCCCAAGCAAAAGGGACGTCAGTACAAATAGAGTACCGAGTATGTAAGGAATGAAAAGTAGTATATAAAAGACATGAAAGAAATCTAGAGTAAAGTACTCAACCTGCAAGTTTGAATAGCTCTGTGAATGATAAAATATTTATAATGTCATGCACGTGCATGTAAATTTCATATCATGCATAGGTATATGCGGACATAACATCATCAAGCCTCTGAGGGTATCCCATCATATCATCTCGGTCTCTGTGGGCAAAATCATCAACGTATGCCAATTGATCAGGTTGTGGTGCATATATAACTCCATAACCTTTCCCCATACCCCAGATACATATACTATATGTGCATATAACGTCATATGGTCATGGATCAACATACATGTATAAATGAATGCAATGCATAAGCAGTAAGTCAATAAGATCTCTCGGAATGTCATGAGACCCATGAACAGATGATATGATAGTAGTACATATGGGGAATCAAGAACATAGGCAACCCTAATACTTATAAGAATAAAATCATTCGTGAAACTTGCATGCTTGCTCGTTTCGTTGTATCATATGGATCATGCCAAAAGGAAAGAAGAAATAGCTTTAATATACCTGTATGATCTCTTCCTTATTACTCAACCAAGCTCAACACGACTTCTTGCATCTACAACAAGTGCAATGATATTGCCGTTAACATATAATGTCGTACCATCGTATTGACTAATCGTATGGCTTAAGGAACTCGGGAAGAAACTCCCATATTTTTAATAAATCCCAAAGACCACTAAGGGTCATCAACATCCCAACAACAACAACTATAACCAACAATAGCAACAACAACAATATAATCCAATATGAGTTTCTCTGATTATCTTAACAATCATATTGAGCGGCAAGCTCGGTTTTACTCATAATAATATATAAATTGAATCCAACTATTATTCCATAAATTAGTTTACAACCTTCAGAACATCATACTTATATGTACCATATTATTTCTAGTTTAAAACATCCACAAAATGCCTTCCAAAACAGCCCCATACATCTAGCACCTTAATTTTTATTGTCAATTACTTGTTTTTCATCTTTTCTTCTTCAATCAACTCAATTAACACCTAGAAAATCTTAACAAAAGCAGCCAAAATATTATCAAATTATTTCTCACAATTTTCAGCCACCACAAACCATATATTTAGCCATAAAACAGTCCTACCAAAAAGACAACCATATCCATGTTCTTTCAAGTGCTATATTATGGTTTTCCCCTCAACTAACACAACCAACACAAGATTAACCTTAGGCACAATAAATAAGATGTTATACATACCTTGGACAACAGCTAAAACTGGAAACCCTATCTCAACTTAGCTCACAATAGCCCTCAATCACACCACAACACCATAGAAGCATTCTCTTGTAGTCTTTAACACCTTTGATGATGGTTTGAGTTGATTTCTCTTGAGTTTGGTTCTTCAGATCTTGGAACAGTTCTTGGAGAGCTTGAGTAAGTAATCTCTGTATTTTGTTACGAGATATAAGGGGATAATACCACTTATAAGCCCACCGCCTCAATTCTCCAAGCAGGTGGGTAAGCTGCCAACTTGGCAGCTTGAGCAGTGAAACTTCGGACACTTGTATCTCTCTACTCCGATATTTTATTGATAACAAATTTTCAGCGTTAGAAACTAGACACATGAGGATTTAATTAAATATAAATATATCCCTTAAAATTTCAATATATTGGGAGAAAACAGCGTCGCAACCTGGCTAAAAAACTGCTAGTTTCTCCGAAGTGAGGCAACGTGACTTGGCAACCTTAATTTAAAAATCCATATTTCTCTACCCCGATGCCATATGAATAAATGGTTTGAACCATTGGAAACTAGGTTACAAGACCTTAATTTTGGTATATTATATATCCCAAAAGGATCTCTCATAACATATGAAATGTATTTCTCAAAACGTTTCATTACGATGCAAATCCTTAGTCAGTTTTTCCGCAACTTAAATCTGATTTTTCTCAAACTTTATACTTCATATAAGAACATCATATATAGTCATATAATTAATTTAAACTCATTTAAATCATGATTAAAAAAACCTCATATTCATCTTAACTTATTTAAGACTTCGGTAAACCTTTCTTATCCTTGTATAAGGATTTCGTCCTTTTTGAGTTTATATTAGATAATCTTATAATGACAGTGACGTCTGATACAGGGTGTAACAACATTAAATCACTTTATATACTTTCAAAGATGATCTTATTTCCTAGCTTACATCAATTGACTTACGATGTACTTTCACGTATAAAAACATAGGGTGTCGCAACTGAACTCTTTGGGGAGGCCGAAGTAGCACACGATGTTTTTCCATATGAAGGCGATCACTTCTTGTTCGTGTATCTGGGAGAATGCTCCTGCTTCTACCCATTTAGAAAAATAGTTAGTTAAAACCAAAAGAAATTGTACGTTACCTAGCCCCACATGGAGGGGGTTGACAATGTCCATTCCCCACTTGATGAACGGCCAAGGGGAGGTGACCGAGGGGAGGTCCTCACTCGCTTGATGGATCATTGGGGCATATTTTTGGCATTGATCACATTTTTTCATGAAGTCTACCACCTTTTTTTCATAACGGGCCAGTAGTAACCTGCCCGTTTGAGACATCTGACCAGATCTAGATTGCCGAAATGAGTTCTGCAGTGGCCTTCATGGACTTCTTCTAGGATGCACCGCGTTTGATTCGGGCCTAAGAATTTTTCTAGAGGGCCTCCATATGTCCTCTTGTATAGGTCGTTATGAATGATGTTTTACCTGGGTGCTTGTATCCAAAGCTTCTTGGCTTCCTTCTTATCATCTAGGAGTACGCCATCCTGCAAGTATGTAACAATACGATTGTGCCAGTCCCAAGTTAGATTTATGGTCCTTACCTCAATTTGATCTATTGATGAGCGGAGGAGGGTGACTACATTTCTTTCTCCGGTTATGTTTTTAGTAGTTGCTGCTAATTTGGCGAGGTTGTCTGGTTCGATGTTTTGTGCTCGAGGAATCTGGTCGAGCTAGCATTCGTCGAACTCGAGAAGTAGTTTGCAGATCTCGGCCTGGTATTTTTGTAACCTTTTCTCTTTGATCTGGAAAGTCCCTGTGACTTGGTTGACGAGAAGTTTAGAGTCGCAGCGTAGTATGACCTGTCTCGCCCCGTATTTGTGTGCCAGCCTTTATCCTGCAATCAAGGCCTCATACTCGGCCTCGTTGTTAGCCATTTCCAGGAACCATATGGACTGAGAAATCACTTCTCCTGTTGGGACTTCGAGTACAAGTCCCATTCTGGACCCTGACACATTAGAAGCGCCATCGGTGTATAAAATCCATAGATCTTGTGTTTGTGGAGAAGCGTGGGCGGCTTCTTTTTTGACTTCAAGCATTATTTTTGCGTTGAGGTCGGGGACGACATGGATAACCTGCTCGATAACTCGGGCTTATGAAAAATACTTCTCAAGAAAAAAATTGTGACTACCAAGATGGGGTGGCACTAGAAGTAGGGTCTAAGCTTTCGTGAAGCTATGAACAAGGCCAGGGCCAATTTTTCGAGGTTGGGGTACCTCGTCTCAGTGTCAACTAAGGTTTTTCTGATGTAATAGATGGGAGATTGCATACCTTTATCTTCTCAGTCCAGGACCACACTCATCGCCACTTCAGATATGACGAGGCAGACGAGGAGGTGTTCCCTAGATTCTGCTTTGGAAAGTAATGGTTGTGATGACAGGTAAGCCTTTAACTCCTTCAGGGATTGGGCACACTCGGAGGTCCACTATAGGCCATTTTGCTTTTGAGTACGCCGAAAAACTTGTGGCATCTGTCAGATGATCGCGAAATAAATCTTGAGAGGGCGGCGATACGGCCAGTCAGCCTCTGAACCTGTTTTTTTGTGGTTAAGTTCTCTGGTATTCCTTCTATGGATTTGATTTTGTCGGGGTTGACCTTGATACCTCATTGTGATCATAGGAAACACAAGAATTTTACTGAGGTCACGCAGAATACACACTTTTCAAGATTTAGTTTCTATAACACCTGAGTATATCGAAGGTTTGTTTCAAGTGGCCGATGTGATCTTATTTCCTTTTGGACTTGACCAACATATCGTCTATGTAGACTTCCATAGTTTTGCCGAGTTGATCTTTGAACTTTTTGGTCACCAACCTTTGGTATGTCGCCCTAGTGTTTTTCAGTCCGAAAGGCATAACTCTACAGCAGTACGTCCCTTTAAGAGTGATGAATGTGGTCTTCTCCTGATCCTCCTCTTCCATAAGGATCTGATTGTAGCCTGAGTAGGTGTCTAAGAAGCTTAGCAGTTCATGCCCGGCCGCTGCGTCAATGAGTTGATATGAGATAACAGGAATGAATCTTTGGGGTATGCTTTATTTAAATCTGTAAAGTCTACGCACATTCACAACTTCCCATGTTTCTTTTTATCTATGACCATATTGGCGACCCATTGGGGGTATTTTGACTCCCTGATGGAGCCATTTTCCAGTAATATTTCGACCTCTTCGCGGACTGCATCGTTATTAAGAATTGAACTTCCGCCTATCCTGCCTCACCAGGGGGCGGAATGGGTCGACATTTAACTTGTGTATGGCGTTCTCCTTCGGGATACATGACATATCTACATGGTAAGAAGCAAACAAGTCTGCATTAGTACTTAAAAATTGACGGAAGTTAACTGGTTCTTGAAGCTTGCAGCCGGTGTAGGCTCTCTTGCTGTGGTTGTTATCATCAAGTTGGATGGGGTCGAGGTCTTCTATGGTTGATCCCGCGGTCTCTACTATTTCAGGATCTCTGATGACGTCCTCCCTTTCATCAAAGCTCGACCTCGACCCTGTTAATTGATATGCCTCTTTTGCCTTGGGTAGTCGTACAATCTAGGGCGATGCGGTAGCATTCTCTAGATATGCATTGTTCTCCTTGTATGCGTAATATTCCCCATAGGGTTGGAAATTTGATAACTTTGTACAAGCTGGAGGGCATGGCCCTCATAACGTGTATCCAGGGTCAACCTATTATGTCGTTATACATCGTATCCTGGTCCATGATATAGAATGTGGTTTCCAGAGTGACACCACAGGCTAGGACGGGGAGTGTGATTTATCCAGAAGTTCGTTCATCCTGTTAGCGTTATGCAGCGTGACACTATCTTATCCTCGAGTTTCATTTGTGCAAGTACTCGAGGGTGGATAATGCACACGTCGCTCCCATCGTCCAACATAATGTGTCTTACATTTGTATCTAATATTTGTAAAGTGATAACAAGAGCATCATAGTAAGGGCAAACCAAATTGTGGGTATCTGACTTATCAAAGATGATACTTTCTTTGGGTTCGTCATACCGCTCGTGAGTGATCTACGGTTTGAACATGTGGGTTGTGGTGAACTTTACACTCTTGATCAAAGCATCATCACCGCCCCCGATGATCATTTGATGCGAGTCGGTGAGGGTGGTTTCAGCTATCCTTGGTGTTGTCACATCCTCGGGAAAGTTGGTCCTTCCTCGGTCACTCAGCAATTCTTTGAGGTGTCCTCGGTGAAGCATGTTTACGACCTCCTACCTTAGGGCGATATAATCATCAGATTTGTGACCTAGATCTTGGTGGAACTCGCAGAGGTCATTTGACTTTCTGTTGTTTGGGTCAGATCCCATCTTTTGTGGCCACTTTACTTTAGGTCCGAGCATCTCCAATGCATAGACTATTTCTGAGGGTGACACACAAAAATTGTGAGCAGATAATAAAAAGGGCATACCTCTCTCATTCCGGTAAGTCCCTGTCCTTGGTCTAGATGGGCCCTCTTCATTGTAGAAGGGGTGCATATGGCTGATGCCTTTCTCGGTTGGGTCATGGAGCTGCAAGATCCATCATGGCATCATGTTTTCGATCCTTCCTGGATTCGACCTGTATCGAGGTCAACCGATGAGTTGGCCCATTCAAGTCATCTTCGTCTGCAAAGAGCTCGACTGAATAGGCATTATGTATTTCATCCCAAGTGGTTGGAGGATATTACAAAAGCCAACTTAATAATTTTCTGGTCACCTTTGAGCCATTCCTGTTCAGCCTGTTTTGGAAAGCTGTTACATCCATTCCTTTCGATACATTCATTAAGGTCATGGCGATTTTTTGATGGAAAATATATCGTTCACTCTTGCCTACGCCTTTTTGGCCCTAGCATGGGCCGTTACAAACTTTTCGGCCATCTCTTCGAACAATTCGATAGACGTGCGGGTAGTGGTGAATACCAAGTTAATGCTCCTCCGATGAGGGTCTCGCCAAACTTTTTCAACAAGATGGAGGATACTTGTTCTTTGGCGAGATCATTGCCTTTTAACGCAGTGACATAGTGAGTCACATGATCTTCGGGGTCGGTCGTACCATCATATATTTTCAGATAAGGCGGCATCTTGAAGGTCTTGGGTATGTCATGCGGTGTGGCTTCATCACTGTAGGGTTGCTCAATGAACCGACCATCATCTCTTTTTGGCAAGAGTTTTGGGGCACCCGGTATTTTGTCGACTCTTTCTTGGTGCTCTCTCATTTGGTCCCGAAGCATTTATTTCTCATTTTCCATTTCTTCTATCTTCCTCAGAATGGTTGTGAAGGTGTCGTTACCTGCATTATTAATATTGTGAATGATACCTGTTACTGAAGGGAGAGGACCGTGTTGCTCGGCCGTTGTCTTTGTAATGTGTGTCCTTGCATTTTCTCGAGCTTCCTCCCTGTCACGACCTAAACTTCCCACCGTCGGAACCGTGATGGCCCCTAACATTGACCTGCTAGGCAAGCGAACATTAGTGTTTATTTTTACCTTATTCATTTATTTTTAACAGATAACAAGTGATGTACAAATCAACATAAATAAAAGAGCGGAAGAAAACAAAGTCTAACAACTTGATTAAATGCCATTACGAGAATCAAAATACTACACCCATAATTTGGAGTCACAACTTCACGGACTATCTATGAATAGTACATGTAATGGTCTGGAAAAAATAATAATACATCTGTCTCAGGATAAAGAAGAGCAGAATATAAAGGAAGTAGAAAGGGACGCCAAGGCCTGCGGATGCCTGCAGGACTACGTCGGAATCTCCAAATGGACTGAAGGCAGCCTCATCACTCTAGGGTCCGTAGGGTCCTGTATCGAGATCTGCACAAAAATGCAGAGTGTAGCATCAGTACAACCGACCCCATGTACAGAGTAAGTGTCGAGCCTAACTTCGGCGAAGTAGTGACGAGGCGAGGACACGACAACCAAAACAGCCTGTGCAGTTTAACAGTATACGGAGAAAATAATAACAACGAGAAATAAGCAGTTAAGCATAAAGGAAAGGGGAACATGCTGAGGGGAGGAAATATCAAAACTGGAAATAACGAGATAAAGTACAATTTAGGTATCAATTTAAGCAACAGAAGTAGTAATACGAAAACAAGTGCACGTCATCACCCTTCGTTCTTTTACTCTCGTCCTCACCATCAGAATCAATATATTCAGCACGGCATCACCCTTCGTGCTTTACATCACAATATCATGGAATGACATTATCCTTCGTGTATGATCACCATATCATGACACGACATCACGCTTCGTGCTTTTAAAATCACAATATCGGCACGGCATCACCCTTCGTGCATTAACATTCACTCAAAATCTCATGCACGATATCACCCTTCATGTTTTCACACTCTTCCTCACCCAAACACATCAAATGACAGCAATCCAACGAGGAAATTAACAGAGTAAACAAAAATAAAACCATAACGTCCCGGCAAGGGAGCCAACAGTGGAATCAATACCATCCCGGCAAGGGAAAATGGCTATATCCAATCTCACTTAGTACATAACTTCACGTAAAAATCTTCAACTGAAACCAATACTCAACACTATTCAATATCAAGGAATTTGCACCAGCATGGATAACTATAAAGTGAAAGTCAAGTATTACTTAACGAAAAAACCACATAGATCACAATATTCGACTCACGGGCATGCTTGACACCAACTTATAGGTACTCGTCACCTCACCTATACGTTGAACATCATACTTACACATAGCAAATAGGACACAACACCTATTCCCTCAAGCTAAGGTTAAACCAAACACTTACCTCGATTTCCACGACCAAACTCAAGCCTCGATTACCGCTTTCCCTTTTGAATTTGACTCCAATTCACTTGTATCTAGACACATTTAACTTAATAACATCAATAAATGCGAAACAACTCAATCCCAACACTTAATTATAGGTTTTCTATCATGCTTCCCAAAAAGTTAAAAATCGACCCGGGCCCGCTTGGTCGAAACACGAGGTTCGGACTAAAACCCGATCACCCATTCACCCACAAGCCTGAATATGTAATTTATTTCGGAATCCGACCCCAAATCGAGGTCTAAATTCCCAAATTTGTAAAATTCCTAATTATCCTAAAATCCCTAATTTCTACCCTTAATGAACAAGATTTAGGCCTAGAAATCTAATGGGTGTTAATGGAAGTTGAAGAAAATGAGTCTAAGAACACATACATATGATTTTGTGGTGAAATCCCTCTTCAAAAATTGCCCAAGTTCGAGTTTTAATTAAAGTGTTATGAAATTTTGAAGAAAACCCGTTTTTGCTACTGTTTTAAGAAGACTGGACTGGCCTTTTATGCATTCGCGTGCCCTTGGCCGCGTTCGCATAGTCTTAATTCCCTCAGGCATTCGTGTTCGCGTCAAAGGGGACGCGTTCGCACAGTCTAACGGATCCCAATCCCCAGCTCCCTTCCTATGCAGTGCGTTCACACTAGACTATACGCGTTTACACAAGTTTACCCTTGCCCAGTTGTGCGTTCGCGATCCAGTCTATGCGTTCGCATAGAGTATACCAGCCCCCTCCCTGTTTGTTCATTGAGGTCGCATTGGTTACCACGCGTTCGCATAGTGTATTTTACCAAACACCAGAAACCAGCAAGTACACCAGATTTTCTAAGTCCAAAAACACTCCGACGCCTATCCGAAACTTACCTGAGCCCTCGGGGCTCCAAACCAAACATGTACACAACCTCAAAAACATCCTACAGACTTACTCATGCGATCAAATCACCAAAATAACATCTTAAACAAAGAATTTAGCATAGAAATCAAAGAAAAATCTCAAAACTTTCAAAGTTTCAAATTTCACAAATACGGGTCCGAATCACGTCAAACGACCTCCGTTTCTTACCAAATTTTACAGACACAACTCAAATATCATATTGAACCTGTACTGCGCTCCAGAACCCAAATACGAATCCGATACCATAAATTCAATTATAATCAAATTTCCAAAAAAACTCTTATATTTTAGTAAAAGAATTTCTTTCAAAAATTCATTTCTCGGTCTTGGACCCTCCGGGACCGTCAAATCACAGGTCCGGGTCGGTTTACCCAAAATGTTGACCGAAGTCAACTTAAATTCAATTTTAGAGGCAAAACTAGCATTTTCTCAGTTTTTCTTATAAAAGCTTCCCGGATATATGTCTGGGTTGTGCACGCAAAACGATGTGAGATAAAAGAAGGTTTTCAAGGCATCGGAACACAGTTTTGACTTATAAAACAAGGGATGACCTTTTGGGTCATCACATCTCCACCTTTAAAACAAACGTTCATCCTCGAACGGACATAGAAAAGTACCTGAATCGGGGAAAAGATAGGGATATCGGCTCTGTATATCGGACTCGGACTCCCAGGTAGCTGCCTCGGCAGGCTGACCTCTCCACTGAACACAAACCGAAGGATAAATCTTCGATCTCAACAGACAAATCTTCCGGTCTAATATGGCTATCGGCTCCTTCTCATAGGTCAAATACTTGTCCAATTGGACACTGCTGAAGTCTAACACATGGGATGGATTGTCGTGATACGTCCGAAGCATAGATACATGAAACACTGGATGCACATCTGATAAATTTGGTGGCAACGCAAGCCTGTAAGCCACCTCTCCCACTCTATCAAGGATCTCAAACGAACCAATGTACCTAAGGCTTAGCTTGCCCTTCTTTCCGAAACTCATCACGCCCTTCATGGGCGACACCCGAAGCAACACCCGCTCTCCGACCATGAATGCCAAGTCATGAACTCTGCGGTCGGCATAACTCTTTTGCCTGGACTGAGTTGTACGAAGTCTATCCTGAATGATCTTTACCTTATCCAAGGCATCCTGCACTAACTCCGTACCCAGCAACCGAGCCTCTCCCGGCTCAAACCACCCAACCGGTGACCTACACCGCCTACCATATAGTGCCTCATAAGGAGCCATCTGAATGCTCGACTGATAGCTGTTATTGTAGGCGAACTCAGCTAATGGCAAGAACTGATCCCAAGAACCTCCAAAATCAATGATACAGGCCCGTAAAGCATATCCTCCAAATCTGAATAGCACGCTCGGACTGCCCGTCCGTCTGAGGATGAAACGATGTGCTCAACTCAACCCGTGTGCCCAACTCACGCTAAACTGCCCTCCAGAAATGCGAGGTAAACTGTGTACCTCGATCAGAAATAATGGACACGGGTACGCCATGAAGACGAACAATCTCCCTAATGTAGATCTTTGCTAATCTCTCCGAAGAATAGGAAACTGCCACATGAATGAAATGCGATGACTTGGTCAGCCTATCCACAATGACCCATACTGCATCGAACTTCCTCTGAGTCTGTGGGAGTCCAACAACGAAATCCATGGTGATACGCTCCCACTTCCACTCAGGAATCTCAATCTGCTGCATCAATCCACCAGGTCTCTGATGCTCATACTTTACCTGCTGACAATTCAAGCACCGAGCTACATATGCCACAATATCCTTCTTCATTCTCCTTCACCAATAATGCTGCCGGTGCTTTGCTCCCTCCAGTTTGTTGATCTGTGGGCATACGGGTCTTTTCCGGAAATAAATGATTGCTACCCTTGTCCCTCACAGCACCACCCTTGAAGCTGAACCAAATTCTTGTGTCGCAAGTGACAACCGTTTTGGTACCTTACTATATGTTTCGCCTCCATTTCCTCTCTCTTCAATCATTGAATCATTATTCAGCGCTTTCTCTCGCATGCCTCTGTGGTCATGGGGAGCAGCAAAAGATCAAACCCCACCCCACTCGGCTCAAGCCGAGGAGTTCCAGTTCTTAAGATTTGGAAATCCTAGTGCGCTATTGCACCTGCTAGAAAGAACAGTTGAACTGCCATTGGCCCGGGTTCAGACTTTACTTTGAATTTGAAAATCCTGGTACATTTTTGCGGCTTCCGGATGGATAGAATACCGGGAACTATGGGCCTCCTCTAATATCAACTCACGCAGTCCATCCACATTGGGTACACAAATACGACCCTGCATCCGTAAAACTCCATCATCACCAACTGTAACCTGCTTGGCATCACCGTGCTGGACCATATTCCTAGGGACACACAAATGAGGATCATCATACTGCCGGTCCCGAATACGATCAAATAATGAGGAACGAGCAACTATATAAGCTAGAACAAGGCCAGGCTCAGAAACATCCAATCTCATGAACCGATTGGATAAAGCTTGAACATCCAGATCAAACGGTCTCTCCCCGACCGGAATATAAGCAAGACTAACCATGCTGCCTGACTTCATACTCAAAGCATCGGCCACCACATTGGACTTCCCCGGATGATATAAGATGGTGATGTCATAGTCTTTCAACAGCTCCAACCGTATCATCTGCCACAAATTCAACTCCTTCTACTTGAACAAATATTGCAAACTCTTGTGATTCGTGAACACCTCACAAGACACGCCATATAAATAATGCCTCCAAATCTTCAGCGCGTGAGCAATGACTGCTAACTCCAAAGCATGAACTAGATAATTCTTCTCGTGGACCTTCAACTGACGTGAATCATAGGCTATAACCTTGCCATCCTGCATCAACACTGTGCCAAGTACAACCCGAGAAGCATCACAATACACAGTATATGACCCTGAACCTGTGGGCAAAACCAACACCGGTGCCGTGGTCAAGGTTGTCTTGAGCTTCTGAAAGCTCGCCTCACACTCATCTGACCACCTGAACTAGGCACCCTTCTGATTCAACCTGGTCATCGGGGCTGCAGTAGATGAAAAGCCCTCCACAACCGACGATAGGAACTTGCTAAGCCCATGAAACTCCGAATCTCTGTAGCTGACGTGGGTCTAGGCCAATCCTTGACTGCTAAAATCTTCTTAGGATGCACCCGAATACCCTCTGCTGATACAACATGACCCAGGAATGCAACTGAGCTCAACCAGAACTCACACTTAGAAAACTTAGCATACAACTAACTGTCCTTCAGAGTCTGAAGAACGACTCGAAGGTTCTGCTCGTTCTCCTCCCGGCTGCGGGAGTAAATCAGAATATCATCAATGAAGACAATCATGAAGGAATCCAAATAAGGCCTGAACACTCGGTTCATCAAGTCCATAAAAGCAGCTGGGGATTTGTCAACCCGAATGACATCACTAAGAACTCATAATGCCTGTACCGAGTGCGAAAGGTAGTCTTAGGGACATCGAATGCCCTAATCTTCAACTGGTGGTAGTCAGATCTCAAATCAATCTTTGAAAATACCTTGGCACCTTGAAGCTGATCAAACAAATCATCAATTCGCGGCAATGAATACTTGTTCTTGATGGTAACCTTGTTCAATTGTAGATAATCTATATACATCCTTATCGACCCATCCTTCTTCTTGACAAACAACACCGGCGCACCTCAAATTGAGACACTAGGCTTAATGATGCCTTTATCAAGCAAATTCTGCAACTGTTCTTTGAACTCCTTCAACTCAGGTAGGGCCATACGATATGGCGAAATAGAAATGGGCTGAGTGCCCGGAGCCAAATCAATGAAAAATTCAAAATCTCTGTCGGGTTGCATGCCCACCAGGTCTGTAGGAAACACCTCTGGAAACTCACGGACTATGGGCACAGGCTCCATAGAAGGAACCTCAACACTAGAATCACGAACATAATCTAAATAGGCCAAACACCCTTTCTCGACCATGCGCCGAGCCTTCACGTATGAGATAACCCTACTGGAATAATGACCAGGAGTCCCTCTCCACTCCAATCGGGGCAACCCCGACAATGCTAATGTCACGGTCTTGGCATGACAATCCAGAATAGCATGATAAGGTGACAACCAATCCATCCCTAAAATGACATCTAAATCAACCATATCAAGGTGTAGAAGATCTACACTAGTCTCAAGACCCCCAATAACCACTACAAACAAATGGTAGAGACAATATACCACAATAGAATGACCCACCGGTGTAGACACATATACAGGAGTACTCAAAGAATCACGAGGCATAACCAAATAAGGAGCAAAATAAGACGACACATAAGAGAATGTGGACCCCGGATCAAATAAAACCGAAGCATCCCTTCTGCAAACTAAAACCATACCTGTGAAAACTGTATGGGAGGCCTCAGCCTCAGTTCTGGCTAGAATAGCATAACAATGAGGTTGGGCCCCACCCATCTGAACTACGTCCCTGGGACGGCCTCCTGCTGGCTGACCTCTACCCCTAGTAGCCTGGCCTCCACCTCTAACTGTCTGACCTCCACCTCTGGCTAACCATAGAATGAGAACCCTGTTGTTGAGAACTGCTCGAGGGAAAAATCTAGCAATGTGCCTCTGATCGCCACAAGTATAGAAAGCCCTCGACTGCTGACCCTGACGACCTGAGTAACCACCCTGAAAACTCTGAAGAGTGGTGCACTAATAGGAGCTGATTGTGCACTGTAGGGAAACTGATCAGAATACTACATATGGGAACCACGACCACCTGGAGCACTGCGGGAAACCTGAAATGCTGAATGAAACGGACTAGGAGGATGGCCCCTACAAAAAGAATCTCTGCCTCTAGATGAGGCGCCACTGAACCTGCCAAAATGACGGGGTCTCTTGTCAGACCCTTGACCACTCCCCTGCAACAGAACCATCTCAACTCGTTTTGCCACATTGGCTGCATCCTAGAAAGAAATCTCACTCCCTTTCTCCTTGGCCATCTGTAATCTGATCGGCTGAGCTAGTCCCTCAATAAATATCCTCACCCTCTCTCGCTCGGTGGGAAGTATCATAATAGTATGTCAGGCCAAGTTAACAAATGTGGTCTCGCACTGAGTGACAGTCATAGAGCGCTGCTAGAGACGCTCAAACTGCCTCCGAAGATCCTCTCTTTGAGTGATAGGAAGAAACTTCTCCAGAAATAGCTGAATGAACTGGGCCCAAGTCAAGGCCGGTGATCCAGCTGGTCTAGCCAAACAATAATCTCTCCACCAAGTCTTGTCGGGATCTAACATATGAAAGTAGCAAAGTTCACCCCATTGGTATCCACTATCCACGAAAAGTAGCAAAGTCTTGGCAATTTTTTGATGGCAACTATTTTGTTCACTCTTGCCTACGCCTTTTTGGCCCTAGAATGGGTCGTTACGAACTTGTCGGCCATCTCTTCGAACATTTTGATGGACGTGCGGGTAGTTGTGAATACCAAGTTAATGCTCCTCCGATGAGGGTCTCGCCGAACTTTTTCAATAAGATGGAGGATACTTGTTCTTTGGCGAGATCATTGCCTTTTACCATAGTGACATAGTGAGTCATCGGGGTCGGTCGTACCATCATATATTTTCAGATAAGGCGGCATCTTGAAGGTCTTGGGTATGTCATGCAGTGTGGATTCATCATTGTAGGGTTGCTCAACGAACCGACCAACATCTCTTTTTGGCAAGAGTTTTGGGGCACCCGGTATTTTGTCGACTCTTTCTTGGTGCTCTCTCATTTGGTCCCGAAGCATTTATTTCTCATTTCACATTTCTTCCATCTTCCTCAGAATGGTTGTGAAGGTGTCGTTACCTGCATTATTAATATTGTGAGTGATATCTGTTACTGGAGGGAGAGGGTCGTGCTGCTCGGCAGTAGTCGTTGTAATGCAAGTCCTTGGGTTTTCTCCAGCTGCCTCCTTGTCACAACCCGAATTTTCCACTGTCGGGACCGTGATGGCGCCTAACATTGAACCTGCTAGGCAAGCCAATGTTAATGTTTATTTCTAACTTATTCACTTATTTTTAACAGATAACAGGCGATGTACAAATCAGCGAAAATAAAAGGGCGGAAGAAAACAAAGTCTAGCAACTTGATTAAATGCCATTACGAGAATCAAAATACTAAACCCAGAATTTGGTGTCATAACTTCACGGATTGTCTATGAATAATACATATAAGAGTCTGAACAAAATAATAATACATCTGTCTTAGGATAAAGAAGAGCAGAATATAAAGAAAGTAGAAGGGGACGCCAAGGCCTGTGGACGCCTGCAGGACTACGTCGGAATCTCCAAATGGACTGAAGGCAGCCTCCTCACTCTAGGGTCCGTAGGGTCCTGTACCGGGATCTGCACAAAAGTGTAGAATGTAGCATCAATACAATCGGCCCCATGTACTGATTAAGATTCGAGCCTAACCTCGGCGAAGTAGTGACGAGGCTAGGACACGACAACCAAAATAACCTGTGCATTTTAACATTATACGGAGAAAATAATAACAACGAGAAATAAACAGCTAAGCATAAAGGAAAGGGGAATATGCTGATGGGAGGAAATACAAATAATGGAAATAACGAGATAAAGCACAATTTAGGAATCAATATAAGCAGCAGAAATAGTAATACAAAAACAAGTGCACGGCATCACCCTTCGTGCTTTTACTCTCGTCCTCACCATCAGAATCAATATATTCAGCACAGCATCACCCTTCGTGCTTTTACCTCACAATATCATGGCACGGCATTATCCTTCGTGCATTATCACTCATATCATGGCACGACATTACCCTTCGTGCTTTTAAAATCACAATATCGGCACGACATCACCCTTCGTGCATTAATATTCACTCAAAATCTCACGCACGGCATCACCCTTCGTGCTTTCACACTCTTTCTCACCCAAACACATCAAATGACAGCAATCCAACAAGGAAATTAACAGAGTAAACAAAAATAAAACCATACCGTCCCGCCAAGGGAGCCAACAGTGGAATCAATACCATTCCGGCAAGGGAAAACAACTATATCCAATCTCACTTAGTACATAACGTCACGTAAAAATATTCAACTGAAACCAATACTCAACACTATTCAATATCAAGGAATTTCCACCAACATGGATAACTATAAAATGAAATTCAAGTATTACTTAACGAATAATCACATAAATCACAATATTCGACTCACGGGTATGCTTAACACCAACATTTAGGTACTCGTCACCTCACCTATATGTTGAACATGATACTTACACATATCAAAAAGGACACAACACTTATTCCCTCAAGCTAAGGTTAAGCCAAACACTTACCTCGAATTCCACGACCAAACTCAAGCCTCGATTACCTCTTTCCCTTTTTGAATTTGACTCCAATTCACTTGTATCTAGATAAATTTAACTTAATAACATCAATAAATGCTAAACAATTCAATCCCAATGCTTAATTATAGGTTTTCTATAATTCTTCCCAAAAAGTCAAAAATCGACCCGGGGCCCGCTTGGTCAAAAGACGAGGTTCGGATTAAAACCCGATCACCCATTCACCCACGAGCCTGAATATGTAATTAGTTTCGGAATCCGACCCCAAATTGAGGTCTAAATTCCCAAATTTGTAAAATCCCTAATTATTCTAAAATCCCTAATTTCTACCCTTAAAGAACAAGATTTAGACCTAGAAATCTAATGGGTGTTAATAGAAGTTGAAGAAAATGAGTCTAAGAACACATACCTATGGTTTTATGGTGAAATACCTCTTCAAAAATTGCCCAAGTTCGAGTTTTAATGAAAGAGTTATGAAATTTTGAAGAAAACCTATTTTTGCTACTGTTTTAAGAAGACTGGACTGGCCTTTTATGCGTTCACGTGCACTTGGACGCGTTCACATAGGCTTAATTCCCTCAGGCCTTCACGTTCGCATCAAAGGGGGCGTGTTCGCACAGTGTAACGGCCCCCAGCCCCCAAGCTCCCCTCCTAAGCAGTGCGTTCGCACAGGTTTGCCCTTTCCCAGCTGTGCGTTCGCGAGCCAGTCTATGCGTTCGCTTAGAGTATACCAGTCCCCTCCCCGTTTGTTCATTGTGTTCGCGTGGGTTACCACGTGTTCGCATAGTGTGTTTTACCAGACACCAGAAACTAGCAATTACACCAGATTTCTAAGTCCAAAAACACTCCGACGCCTACCCGAAACTCACCCGAGCCCTCGAGGCTCCAAACCAAACATGTACACAACCTCCAAAACATCCTACAGACATACTCGTGCGATCAAATAGCGAAAATAACATCTTAGACAACGAATTTAGCATAGAAATCAAAGAAAAATTTCAAAACTTTTAAAGTTTAAAATTTCACAAATACGGGTCCGAATCACTTCAAACGACCTACGTTTCTTACCAAATTTTACATACACAACTCAAATATCATATTGAACCTAAACCGGGCTACGAAACCAAAATACGGGCCCGATACCATAAATTCAATAATCAAATTTCCAATAAAAAACTCTTATATTTTCAGTAAAATAATTTCTTTCAAAAATTTATTTCTCGGGCTTGGGACCTCGGAATTCGATTCCGGACATAAGCCCAAGTCCCACATTTTTCTCCAGACCCTCTGGGACCGTCAAATCACGGGTCCGGGTCCGTTTACCCAAAATATTGACTGAAGTCAACTTAAATTCAATTTTAAAGGCAAAACTACCATTTTTCTCAGTTTTTCTTATAAAACCTTCCCGGATATATGCCCGAGATGCGCACGCAAAATAAGATGAGATAAAAGGAGTTTTTCAAGGCCTCAGCACACAGTTTTGACTTATAAAACAAGGGATGACCTTTTGGGTCATCACTTTCTTGGGCAGGCTTGTCGAGGATGCTGGTTAGCGTACTTTACTGCCGGTGGCACCTCGTCCATTGTGGACATGGAAGCTCCTTTATCGTGGGATGTTGTGATACTCCCGTGAGGGAGGGGCGATCCACCTCGTTTGGGGGAGGCGTTAGGTGTTAGGTGTTATGTCCTCGCCTTCTGTTTCAGAAACCTCATTGATGGTGTTCAAGAGGTTGGTGGTGAAATCGGCCACTGCTTTCATTCTTTCTTCTCTATTACCTGCCATGTCAGATCTGTGTGTCAAGAAAAAAGAGAGCTTTTTTTTTGTGAACTGTGCTAGTTATAGATATAGAAGAAACTAAAAGTTTAACTAGGAAATCTCCACAGACGACGCTAAATTTTTTGACCAAAAAGTGTAAATCTTCGATTAAACCTAATTAATAATAATATCCCTGGGTTTATAACTAGTTAACACAAATAGCACAAGTTAGTGTTGGTGGGAGATTGAATGCAATGTGTATTTAATATTTCAAGAGGAGTAATGATGGAATAATATCAAGTAATAAATAACAATAACTGACATAGAGAATGATTCACCCAATATTGAATGAGGTGGATGATTCTTCTTTCCGACAGTGACGAGTGATAGACAAATCCTAGAATATTGAATTTATATATTCTCGGATCTGATGGAAAAGTATGGAATAATGGATGGTAGAATCTTATTAGAAAGGTAGTGTTTGTATCTTTATAGAGAGAGAGTCTTCTTCTCAAAAAGTGTTATTATCAACAAAAAATTACATGCCATTTCTCCTCATCTCTTTTTGTTTTTATATGAGACATATCCCAGTCAACCCTAAAAGTATAAGTACAAAGAGTATTCTCTTAAATATCCTATTACAAAAACTAGTCGTTAACACTGTCCTTGATACTTGACCTCGATTGTTATTGACTACCCGACTATGAGCTCCGCTGTACAGAGGCGGATCTAGGATTTAAAGGTGGCGGGTACCAAAATTTCTTTAATTGTACACCTTATAATAACTACTAATGTATAGTTTGTTCGAAATGATTGTCCGATTCATTTTTTAGTTTATTTGGGCAATTTGATAAGCACTTTATTTGAAAATATAAAAATTGCATCAATTCTGCAGATCCTACTTATGAAATTTCATTGAGTATATATGTTATTATTGTCGTATGAAAATTACATCTTAGACATTAAGAAGCAAATACAATTAACATTTTAAAGAAGGAATCACACTTTTATTATTAATAATATAAGTAAAATCAATATTTTCATTAGGGAACTACATTTTTTTGTATGCTAAAAATAAAACCGATCAGAATAAGAAAAAAAACATCTTCAATAGATAAATTGTACCCTATAAGTAAATACAGAATTAGATAAACTACAAGATCTCAAAACTTAAAATCATAAATCTAATGCTTGCGAAATATTCATCATAATCTATTACTAAAGAGATTTAAATTGTATTTAACAATCATAGAATAAGACAAATTTTTATCTTATAGCAAAAAAAGAAATTATAAATTAATTTTGGTCTCAATCTAAATCAAGACCTAAGTTTTTAATTTTGAAAGAAGAAAACTAAAAGATTTGAGATTAAGAGAAATGTTTATATTATGAAATTTTTAAATTTTGGAGGCTATTATTTGAGTGTTCTTGCTAAATATCACAGATAAAGTAATAGAATAGAGGGAAACAAATAAAAATAATAAACGAGAAATAGGAAATTGGGAGGTAGCCAAAAAGGAAAATAACTGGGAGAAAAGAAATAAAAAGCACAACGAAAAGGGAAAGTCAGACAAGGTTCAAGATAAATTCCAACTTGAATTTTACACAAGAGAATTTTTTTAGAAAAGGTCTGCCAGTCATGACACCTTTGACTAGTTTGCGGATAGAGGTGGCAGGATCATATATTCAACCTAGTTTAAATTTTTTTATACATAAATATATGATAATTTTACCAACCGAGTGGATGTCATACATTCCCCACCTATAATGGTGGATTCTCCCCTGCCGCTGTCTACTAATCGACCGGCCACATCACTTTCCATAATACCGCTCCACACTAAATTTTATTAAGGCAGATTTTGACCTATACAATTATAAGTGTAATATACGAGTCCTTAACATTTTAAGCTCCATACAGTGATGTTATGTCAATTGGAATGGAGATTGCGTTATTTTGGCCCATTTACAGGTTAAATAAATGATAAACTAACATATGTCCCCAGAAATGATTTTATTATATTTTTCAAATGACAAGTTTAATGACAATTACGATATTTTTCTCTGACGAGCAAGTGAAAATACGAAAGACAACAAAGCAAAGGCATATATCAATTATTGGACTCTCAACTACCCTAACCAAAAAATAAAGAAAAAACTCTCAACTACATTATCGACATACATATATAATTTACAAGGTAGCAGGTTAGACATTTTACCGAACGTGTTCCAGTTTTAATACACTAAGTATAAAATACTAAACGTATATATACTATATAATTTTAGGTAAAATATATTTAATATCTATGTGGCTCGCCACTGGTTGTGGCACCTCGTCGTTCTGAATTTTGTCTGCTGGTTCTCTCCCCTCTCAAATCCAACTGGCACTCTCTTCCAACTCTTCCTTCTGGACAAAATAAACACTATATCTGCTCTAATCTGTTTAAACTCAAGTGGTTTAATTAGTTTGATATCTGTTGCCTATTGATTGTTTTATGTTTTAAAATACGCTAATAGCCAGTTTGGCCAAGCCGGAGAAATTAGCTTCTTTTGAGAAGAGATGTTTTCAAAAGTGCTTTCGCAAAAAAGTATTTTCGGAGAGAAACAGTTTGTGTTTGGCTAATTATTCTAACAAACACTTTTAAACAATAATGTGTGTTTGACCGAGCTTTTCAGAAAGTGCTTTTAAGTATCAAATTACGAATAAGGACATGAATAAATTTACTTAATCGTTAATATTATAAGTAAATAAATAACCTCAAAATTTATTATTACATGCAATAATTAAATATTTTTATTTTATTTAAGTAAAATATGAAAATAAAATTTGAAAGTACTTAATTCTTTTAATATAAATTAAATATATTAAAAATCATTCAACAAATATAAAAGCATTCACCCCTAAAGTCACTATATATTAGAAAGCTATCCTAAAAATAATAAGAAATATTTATACATTAATATCCTAAGTGTTAGGTTTAACGATTATTTTGGTATATACTATATTTTGTTAAGAATATTTTTGGTAAGACGAAAAGTCAAAACTGCTTATGCTTCTGCTTCTGCTTTTGGGAAGAAATTACTTTTTCTGCTTCTTAAAAACTACTTCTGCTTCTTCACAAAAATACTTTTTTCCCAAAAAAAACTTGACCAAACACCTCAAGTAAAAAAAAAAAAATGCTTTATAAAAAAAAATATTTTTGACCTCTTTAAAAACTTTACCAAAGAGGCTATAAGTGGAAGTTGCTTGAAAGAACGGATTAGAAAAGTTTGTTGTGGAGTTTTCCAGATAGTGAATATTCCTATCTATTTTAGAAAGATAAATCAAATCAATATGTTTTTCTAATTCCCAAATAAATTTGAATTTTAGACTTTAGTTAACATGAGATACAATCAACTGATTATAATAGCTCCACGAACCACGAGTTATGGAGGGACTACACGTGTTCAATTTCTTGTTAACCTCCTAAGAGAATGAGACATATTTTTGTTAAGTATATGAATGATATCTATATATACGTCTATATACTTCATATATAGATCCTATTGCTTCAACAATCAACATCTTTACGTTCATAGTTATTGCTAACGGGGGACAAATGGGCGAGAGAGTCGGATATGGCGGGTCAAAAATGAGTAATGTAAAAACGGATAAACTATTTAACCGGAGTATACAGATAAAAAATAGATTAACCGACGGATAATATAAATAACCATATTATCCATTTCTTGAGTATAATTACTTTTGGGAGAATCCTAGTCTCCCAAACTTGAGAACCCCATATTTGAGTCTTTATAAATGAAAAAATTCAGCTAATTGGTTATCCATGGATTATCAACAATCTAAGTGGACAATATGATTTTTATCTATATTTGACCCGTTTTTAAAAAATTTATTATCCAATCTAATTTTTAAATGAATAATATAAATGAATAAATATATTATTTTATCCATTTGCCACCACTAGTTGTTGCTATTTGCTTCAATATTCTTTGCTTCTTGTCCTCTCACACTGTTATTTTAGCTTATTTTGTGAAAATCTCATTCATGTTTTTATGATAGGTTCAATCAGTCTCGTGACAGAAGTAAAATTATTTTATTTTATAAATAAAGCCAAAAAATTTAGAAAGTACAAATATAGGAGTATTAGAATTAAAATACCACACTCATGGCCTCTTTACAATTACTACATTGTATATCAGGTCAAATTTAGTAAGTGTAACGTATTAGAGAACACTTTTACATTTATTACCAACTGAATCCACCACACACCAAGATGGTGCATAATTCAACAGTTAGACGAATCAATAGAAAAAGGAAAAGAAAATGGATAATACATAATTAACCTAGTAGTAGTTCCACGTTATGTCACGACCCCAAATTTCTATTTTGGGGACCGTGATGGCGCCTAACATTTCACTTGCTAAGCAAACTAACGTTAGAGGGTTTTAAAGCTAATTTTAATCAATTTCAATAAGTAAAATCAATTAAGCTGAAATGAAGCTAAAACTAGTGCGGAATAATATAAGAAACCAATAATATCTAAGTACAACCCGGATCTGGAGTCACAATTCACGAGCTTCTAGAGTCTCCATAAACAGGTTTGAAATAAATACAACTGTCTTGAACGAAATGAACAGTAAAATCGAAAAGGGGGCTTCAAGGTCTGCGGATGCCAGTAGATCTACCTCGAGTCTTCAAAAGCAAATCCGAGCTGAAACGCCTCACGGACAGCTGGGACCAGTACCAAAATCTGCACTAGAAGTGCAGAGTGTAGTATGAGTACAGCCCACCCAATGTATTCCGTAAGTGTCGAGCCTAACCTCGACGAGGCTATGACTAGTCACCCACGTAAAATAAATCTGTGCAGATAACAATATACGTACAACATAACAACAAATAAAAGCTAAACATGTGATTTTGGGAGGGAGCATGCGAAAGGGGTACAAGATACGATAAATACCACAGGGAATGATAACAAGAAACAATCAATAAGACTTTAACTAGCAAAATGAATAAACACAATGAACAAAACTGCATGGCATCACCCTTCGTGCTTTTACTCTCAACCTCACTATGAAACAATAATAACGGGACATCATCACACTTCGTGCTTTTACTCTCACTTTCATCATAAATCAATAGATACATCATGGTATCACCCTTCGTGCATTAACACTCTTATATGACACGGCATCACCCTTCGTGTATTAACACTCTCCCTTACCATATAACATTCAACATATAACAAAAGGGAAAATAGAATAAGCAAGAACATGCCTCACATCAACAATGTTTCCACAACACCAACCTCAACTTCGGAAAATAATGCACAATTACCTCAAATAGCTCATAAATGCGAAAAGAACGATCAATTTAGTAATTAACTAGCCTAAGCATGGATATCATGATCAAAGAAAGAAAGAAATTATAAGAAACAAGTCCTACCCGCATGCTTTGACCCAACAACAATGCATATGTACTCGTCACCTCACACATACGCTGTACTCAACATCTAAACATGTAGTAAATTGGCAAACAAATCCTAATCCCTCAAGCCAAGTTTAACCACGATACTTACCTCCCTCCAAAGACCAACTCAAAGCTCAACTAAGACGTTGCCTTTCGAAAAGCCTTCGAACCAACCAAATCTAGCAACTTATCAACCAAACGATTCAAAACAAGCCTTAGGAACTACGCAAGAATGAAAAAGGTTTAATTTAGGTCATTATTGAAAAAGTCAACAAAAGTCAACTCTCAGGCCCGCTTGGTCCAAACTCGAAATTCGGACCACCTATCCTAGTTATGTAATTTGTTTCGAAATCCGACCTCAATTTGAGGTCTAAATTCCAATTTTATAAAAATTCCTAAGTCTTCCCAAACCCCAATTTCCATCATGAAAATCCTAGATTTTAGGTTGAAATCTTATAAAATTTAATGGAAAATAGAAAGAAAATAGGTTAGAATCACGTATCAATGAATTGGGGAAGAAGGGCACTTGGGAAAATCGCCTCTATGGTTCTCTAGGTTTGAAATTTGAAAGAATGAAAGAAATTCCGTCTAACTCAATTTTTACACAGCTGTAGATGTCACAATTGCGATAACTTGTTCGCAATTGTGAACTCCCCTCAGAATCCCAGTAACCACATTTGCGATAAAATGGTCGCAAAATACGAACCCTGATGCCCTCACAGACCTTTTTTTGCAAATGCAAAGATCATCCTAAGATGCTGAGTCACAAATGTGACTCTGCCTTCGCAAAAGCGGAAGTGGTAAGTTCACAATTGCGAACTTTTACCTCGCAAATGCGCTGCCCGCAGCCATGCCTAAGCTCGCAAATGCGATGGTTCTTTCGCAAATGCGAGGCTCGCAAATGCAATGGTTCCTTCGCAAATGCGAGGCTCGCAAATACGAGCCAGATCTCACAAATGTGAGATCTGTAGTAGACACTAGAAGCACTCATGCACCAACTATGATTCTAATTCCAGATTCACTCTGTAGCCTATCTGAAACTCACCTGAGCCCTTGGGGCTCCAGAACAAATATGCACACAAGTCTAAAAATATCATACAAACTTTCTCACGCGATCAAATCGCCAAAATAACACCTAGAACTATGAGTCAGACACCAAAATCGAATTAAATTTTCAAGAAACTTTAGAACTTCTATTTTAACAATCGGACGTCCGAATCATGTCAAACCAACTCCGTTTCTCACCAAATTTGACAGATAAGTCATAAATATAGTAATGAACCTATACCGGGTCCCGGAACCAAAATATGGACCCGGTATCAAAACGTTCAAATGTTGGTCAAACCTTCTAAGTCATTAAGCCTTTAAACTTTCAAATTTCAAAAAAAGTGATAACTTGAGCTAGGGACCTCCGAATTTGATTCCGGGCATACACCCAAGTCCCAAATGACGATATGGACCCGCCAGGACCATCAAAGCACAGATCTAGGTCTGTTTGCCCAAAATGTGACCGAAGTCAACTCAAATAGATTTTAAGGCAAAATTTCATATTTTGTCAAATTTTAACATAAAAGCTTTCCAGAGAAAAACACCCGGACTGTGCATGCAAATCGAGGAAGGATAAAATTAGATATTGGAGGCTTCGAGATATGGACTTAAGGTTTGAAACTCTACATGACCTATCGGGTCATCCAATTCTCCACCTCTAAAATAATTGATCGTCCTCGAAGGGACATAGAAAAGAACTTGGGCTAGTGAAAAGCTGTGGATATCTACTCCGCATGTCCGACTCGGACTCCCAAGTAGCTTCCTCGACGGGCTGACCTCTCTTCTACACTCGAACTGAATGATAACTCTTAGAACTTAATTGTCGAGCCTGTCAGGCTAGAATAACCACCGGCTCCTCCTCATAAGTCAAATCCTTGTCCAATTGGACTGAGTTGAAGTTTAGCACATGGGACGGATCACCGTGATACTTCCAAAGCATAGACATATGGAACACTAGATGGACTGCTGATATAATAGGTGGCAATGCGAGCTTGTAAGCCACATCACCCACTCTCTCTAGAATCTCAAAGGGTCCGTTGTACCTAGGGCTCAACTTGCCCTTCTTTCTGAACCTCGTCACACCATTCATGGGTGAAACCCATGCAACATCACGAACTCTACGATTGGTATAACTCTTTTGCCTGGGTTGAGCTGTGCGAAGTCGATCCTGAATAATCTTGACCTTATCCAAGGCATCCTGTACCAAATCTGTACCTAACAATTGAGCCTCCCCCGACTGGAACCATCCAACTGGCGAACGTCACGCCTCCCGTATAATGCCTCATAAGGGGCCATCTAAATGCTCGCCTGATAGCTGTTGTTGTAGGCAAACTCCGCAAGTGGCAAGAATGATCCCACGAACCCCCGAAATATATAACACAAGCGTGGAGCATATCCTGCAATATCTGAATAGTGCGCTCGGACTATCCGTCCGTCTGAGGATGAAGTAATGTGCTCAAATCAACCTGCGTGCCCAACTCATGATGTACTGCTCTCCAAAATTGTGAGGTGAACTGCTACCTAGATTAGAAATGATAGACACAGACACACCGTGAAGACCGACGATCTCGCGAATGTAGATCTCAGCCAACCACTTTGAAGAATAGGTAACTGCCACAGGAATGAAATGCGTTGACTTGGTCAGCCTGTCCACAATAACCCATAACGCATCGAACTTTCTCTAAGTCCGGGGGAGCCCAACAACAAAATCCATAGTGATATGCTCCCACTTCCACTCAGGAATCTCTAACTTCTGAAGCAAACCACCAGGTCTCTGATGCTCACACTTTACTTGCTGACAATTTAGACACCGGGCTACATAAGCAACTATGTGCTTCTTCATCCTTCTCCACCAATAATGCTACCGCAAGTCTTGATACATCTTAGTGGCACCCTGATGAATGGAATACCAGGAACTATGGGCCTCTTCAAGAATCAACTCACAAAGTCCATCTACATTGGGTACACAAATACGAACCTGCATCATCAATACTCCATCAACTCCAACACTAACCGGCTTGGCACCACCGTGCCGCACTGTGTCCCTAAGGACAAGCAAATGAGGGTCATCATACTGCCACTCACTGATGCGCTCAATGAAAGAAGACCGAGCGACTGTACAAGCTAGAACACGATAGGGCTCTGAAACATCCAACCTCACGAACTGATTGGCCAAAGCCTTAACATCTGATGCAAGCAGTCTCTCACCGACTGGAATGTACGTAAGGCTGCCCATACTCGCTGCCTTTCTACTCAAGGCATCGGCCACCACATTGGCCTTCCCGGGATGATACAAGATGGTGATATCATAGTCTTTCAATAGCTCCAACAACCTCATATACCTCAAGTTGAGATCCTTTTGTTTGAACAAATAATGAAGGCTCCAATGATCCGTGAAAACTTCGCACGACACGCTATAAAGATAGTGCCTCCAAATCTACAGGGCATGAACAATGGCTGCCAGCTCCAAGTCATAGACATGGTAATTATTCTCATGAACCTTCAATTACCGCGACGCATATGCAATCACTCTATCATCTTGCATTAATACTGCACCGAGCCCAACACGAGATGCATCACAATATACCGTATAAGATCCTCAACCTATGGGCAACACCAACACTGGCGCTGTAGTCAAATCCATTTTAAGCTTCTGAAAGCTCGCCTCACACTCGTCTGACCTTTTGAACGTGGCACCCTTATAGGTTAATCTCGTCAATATGGCTTCTATAGCCGAAAACCCCTCCACAAACCGACGGTAATAACCCTCCAAACCCAAGAAACTTCGGATCATCATAGCTGAAATGGGTCTAGGACAGTTCTGAACTGCCTTAATCTTCTTAGCACCCACCTTAATGCCCTCTGTCGATACTATGTTCCCCAAGAAAGAGATTGAGTCCAACTAAAACTCGCACTTTTAAAACTTGGCATATAGCTGGCTATCCCTAAGTGCCTAAAGTACAATCCGCAGATGCTGCTTGTGCTCCTCTCGAATGCGGGAGTAGATCAAGATATCGTCAATAACACAATCACAAAGGAATCTAGATAGGGCTTGAACACCCGGTTCATCAAATTGATAAATGTTGTTGGGGAATTGGTCAACCCAAATGACATCACTAGAAACTCATAATGTACCGAGTCTGAAAAGTTATCTTAGGGACATCGGATGCCCTAATCCTCAACTGATAGTAGCCATACCTCAAATAAATCTTCGAAAACACCTTGGCACCCTGAAGCTGATCAAATAAGCCATTAATTCTTGCCAATGGATACTTGTTCTTGATGGTGACTTTGTTCAACCGCCGATAATCTATGCACATCCTCATCGATCCATACTTCTTCTTCACAAACAACACAGAGACAACCCTAGGGCAAGACACTAGGCCTAATGAATCCCTTATCAACTAGATCTTGCAACTTCTCCTTCAATTCTTTCAACTCTGGCAGGGCCATAAGGTATGGCAGAATAGAAATGGGCTGAGTTCCCGGAGCCAAATCAATACAGAAGTCAATATCTCTGTCAGGTGGCATCCCCGGTAGATCTGCAGGAAACATCTCTGGAAACTTACGAACAACTAGTACTGAATCCATGAAAGGAACCTCCGCACTAGAATCGCGGACATAAGCCACCCTTTCTCTACCATATGTTGACCCTTCACATAAGAGATAATCCTGCTGGTAGAATGGCCAGAAGTCCCCCTCCACTCTAATCGAGGCAACCCTGACAAGGCTAAGGTCACTATTTTGGTGTGACAATCCAATATAACATAATAAGGTGACAACCAATCCATACCCAAGATGAAATCAAAATCTACCATATTGAGAAGTAAGAGATCTACACAAGTCTCGAGACTCCCAATAGTAACCACACACGAATGATAGAAACGATCTACAACAATAGAAACACCCATAAGTGTGGACACATACACAGGAGCACTCAAGGAATCACGAGGCACAACCAAATACGAAGCAAAATAGGGTGGCACGTAGGAACAAGTAGAGCCCAGATCAAATAGAACTGAAGCATCGCTATGGAAAGCTGAAACAATACCTCTGATAACAGCTTCAGATGACTCAGCCTAAGGCCTGGCAGGGAAAGCATAACATCGGGGCTGGGCTCCACCACTCTAAACTACGTCCCTGGTACGACCTATAACTTGCTGGCCTCCACCTCTAACGACCTGACCTCCACCTCTAACAGTTTGACCTCTACCTCTGGCTGTCTGACCCCTACCTTTAGCTGGCTGAGCAGGAGGTGTAGCAACCGGTGCCAGAACCATGGCACGAGAGCCCTACTGCTGTGAGCTGCCGGTGCCCGAGGAAAAAATCTAGCAATGTGCCTCGGGTCACCACAAGTATAATAGGACCTCAGCTGTTGTGGCGACTGACCCTGAAACTGATCCTATCGACTTGAGTAACCACCCTGAAGTAGAGGTGCACTAATAGGAACTGGTGGTGCACTCTAGGCTAGCTGATCGGGATAAGACATATAAGGGTCGCGACCACCTGAAGCATTGTGAGATGCCTGGAGTGCTGAATGAATGATCGGGGAGGATGGCCTCTACCAAAAGTACCCCTACCTCTAGATGAAGCGCCATTGAACCCACCGGAATAACGAGGCCTCTTATCAGACCCCTGCCCTCTCTCCTGTGGAAGAACCACCTCAATCCGCTTGGCGACATTGGCAGCCGCCTGAAAAGATATCACACCCCAGTATCCTTGGCCATCTAAAGTATGATAGGGTGAGTGAGTCCATCTATAAACCTCCTCACCCTCTCCCTATCAGTAGGAAGCAAAAGAAGAGAATGACGGGCTATATCCATAAAATGAGTCTCATACTTAGTAACAGCCATACTGCCCTGCTGGAGATGCTCGAACTACTGGAGGTAATCCTCTCTCAATGTGATAGGGAGGAACTTCTATAGGAAGAGCTGAGAGAGCTGGTCCCAAGTAAGAGAAGGCTACCCATCTGGTCTGGTCAACACGTAGTCCCTCCACCATTTCTTGGCGGAACCCTTCATCTGAAATACAACAAAATTGACCCCATTGGTCTCAGCTATACACATGTTCCGTAGCACCTCGTAGCAGCTGTCAAGATAATCCTGTGGGTCCTCTGAAGGTGCACCTTTAAAGTGAACTAGAATAAGCTTAGTAAACTTGTCCAATCTCCATAAAGCCTCAGAAGACATGGTGGGTCTATCATCGGCCTGTGCCGCAACAACCGGCTGAACTATCCCAACTGGCGAGGCTGCCAGAGTCTGATACTAGGGAGTCATTTGCTTCTGAGTGCGAGTAGCGGGAGTCCGTGCTCCTCCCCCAATCTGAGAGACGGCTGGTGCCATAGGAAATGTGTCGGCATGGGCCACACTCTCCATGAGGCCCACCAAACGGACTAGAGCGTCCTGAAGCACTAGGGTGGCGATGAACCCTTCTAGGACCTGAGCTGGTCCAACAAGTACAGTCTGAGCTGGAACTTCCTCATCAAAATCCACTAAAGTATCCAGTATTGGTGGTGCTGCTCGAGCTCTAGGCTTAGCTCTGCCTCTGCCTCGACCTCTAGCGCAACCTTGGCCTCGACCTCTGCCCCTCATAGAAGCTGCCGCTGGGGGCTTCAGCTATTACCTAGGTGAATATGTAGCATGTGTTCTCGCCATCTGCGGGAGGACATGAATAAAAGAGTTTAATTAGAAATGATAGAATAAAATTGCACAACAGAGAAGAATAGAAGTGAAATTTGTTCCTAAACTTCATAGCCTCTAGAAGATGAGTACAGACGTCTCCGTACTGATCCTCTAGACTCTACTAAGCCTGCTCATGACTTGTGAGACCTAGGCAACCTAGTTTTCTAATAACAACTTGTCACGACTCGGAATTACCACATTCGGGACCGTGATGGCACCTAATATTTCACTTGGAAGGCAAGCCAACACTAGAAGATATTTAATCCAATTTTAATCAATTTCAATAAGTAAAATCAACTGGTGCGGAATAACATAAGAAACCAATAATATCTAAGTACAACCCGGATCTGGAGTCACAATTCACGATCTTCTAGAGTCTCTACAAATAGGGTTTGAAATAAATACAACTGTCTTGAATGAAAGAACAGTAAAATAGGGGAAACAAAATGGGACTTCAAGCTCTGTGGACTCCAGCAAATCTACCTCGAGTCTCCCAAAGCAAATCCGAGCTGAAACACCCCACGGACAGTTGGGACCAGCACCAAAATATGCACAAGAAGTGCAGAGTGTAGTATGAGTACAACCGACCCAATGTACTCTGTAAGTGTCGAGCCTAACCTTTCCGAGGAAGTGACAAGGCTATGTGACAAGACACCCACGTAAAATAAACCTGTGCAGATAACAATATACATACAACATAACAACAAATAAATGCTAAACATGTGATTTTGGGAGGGGACATGCGAAAAGGGTACAAGATATGATAAATACCACATGGAATGTAACAAGAAACAATCAAAAAATCCTTAAACTAGCAAAAAGAATAAACAAAATGAACAAAACTACATGACATCACCCTCCATGCTTTTACTCTCAACCTCACTATGAAACAACAATAACGACACCATCACCCTGTGTGCTTTTACTCCCACTTTCATCATAAATCAATAGATACAACACGACATCACCTTTCGTGCAGTAACACTCTCATATGGCACGACATCACCTTCGTGCATTAACACTCTCCCTTACCGTGTAACAATTAACATATAACAAAGGGGAGATAGAATAAGCAAGAACATGCCTCACATCAATAATGTTTCCACAATACCAACCTCAACTTCGGAAAACAATGCTCAATTATCTCTATAGGTCATAAATGCGAAAAGAACGATCAATTTAGTAATTAACTAGTCTAAGCATGGATATCATGATCAAAGAAAGAAATAAATTACAAGAAACAAGCCTCACTCGCATGATTTGACCCAACAACAATGCATAAGTACTCGTCACCTCACATATACGTTGTACCCAACATCTAAGCATGTAGTAAATAGGGAAACAAGTCCTAATCTCTCAAGTCAAGATTAACCACAATACTTACCTCGCTCCAAAGACCAACTCAAAGCTCAACCATGGTTTTGCCTTTCGAACAAGCCTCCGAACCAACAAAAGCTAGCAAATTATCAACCAAACGAGTCAAAATAAGCCTTCGGAACTACCCACGAATGAAAAAGACTCAATTTAGATCATTATTGAAAAAGCCAACTCCCGGTTCCGCTTGGTCCAAACACGAAATTCAAACCAAAACCCAATAACACATTCACCCCCGATCCCAGTTATGTAATTTGTTTCAAACTCCAAGCTCAATTTGAGGTCTAAATTCCAATTTTACAAAAATCCCTAATTCTTCCCATACCCCCAATTTCCACCATGAAAATTCTAGATTTTAGGTTGAAATCTTATAAATGTATTGGAAAACTGAAAGACAATAGGTTAGAATCACTTACCAATGAATTGGGGGAAGAAGTACTGTTGGGAAAATTGCCTCTATGGTTCTCTAGGTTTGAAATTTTGAAAGAATGAAAGAAATACCATCTAACTCATTTTTTACACAGTTGTAGGTGTCGCAATTGCGATAACTTGTTCGCAATTTCGGACATCGCAATTGCGAACTCCCCTCAGAATCGCAGTAATCGCATTTGTGATAAAATGGTCGCAAATGCGAACTTTGATGCCCTCGCAAATGTGGACCTTTCTTCGCAAATGGGAAGATCATCACAAAGGAGTTGAGTGTTACACCCCATGTTTTCGTACGTGAGAGTACATCGTAAGTCAGTTGATGTAAGCTCAGAAATAAGATTATATTTGATGGAATATAAATTAAGTTAATCATGTTACATTGGAGGTTACAAATATTTAAGATCATGAATAACGAGTACCAAGAGAGTTGGAAAGCTTAGAAGATAAACCAATTGAAGAAATTAAGTTTCGTCGAAAGTCGACGAGTTTGGAATGTTATAACATGTACTTTAGGGTGAGAATATGGTTCATTACATGATAAGGAGGTTATGCTATGAGTTAATTTTTATTGTATGATAGTTTTGTTCTACATTTTGAAGTCAAGCAAGTTGTGGAACAAAAGTCGGCAAAGGTATTCACAACTTACACTCATAATGTTCTTAAAATTAGGTCAAATGTAACTGAGATTATCTCCCAATATACTTGGAATTATCGGATTATATACAAACCAAATTTAATATCTGAGTCTAATTTCCCATGCATTAAACCGTTCATCGATACGACATAGGAGTAGAGAGATATTTGCAGTTTCGCGAGACTGCGCAGACATCATAAGTGACAAGTAGGTGGATCACTAGAGCTTTTTGAGCAATACAGTTCATGTGCTATATGAGGTCTTATTGGGACATATAATATACCAAATCAAAGGTCTTGGAATTTATTTTCCAATTCTTTTAACTGTTCATTCATACGACAGCGGGATAAAAAGATATAAGCGTCGGAAGATGGACCAATCCTAGAGTGCCGAGCTAGCACCTCTTTGACTTTTCCAAACTTGATATATATAAACCTTAGGTCGGCTTTATCTTCATTATTCAGAATTAAACGATCAGAGAACACCCTTAAACATAACCTCAAGCTATCTTCTAGGGTTTCAAATAAGATTATCATTCCGGGCAAGAAATCGAGAAGCAATAACATTAAAGCGATGCCTACGACGTAAGTGTCATTATACCGCCTCTCCTTTTTCTTTGTAGTTAGAGTTTTGGAAGGTACTTCATAGTTAATAAATGTCTAATATCTGTATTTAAGTGTTTAAATATCAAGGAAGGTTGATAAATATGTTTCTTAATAGTTAGAACTCACGGGACGATGATCGGAAGCCGTGACTTCGAGTTATTTGACTTGTAACAGACTGTTTTGTGTTGTTGTTGGGCTGCGTGTTTTACTACTGTTTTGTACAGTTTTGGAGGAGTAAGAGTGTGGAGAAATACCATATATATGTAAGTTTTTGAGCTGATCGTTTTTTGTAACATTTATGGGTCGTTTGACACGACTACGGTGGTCGTCTTATGTGTGAAGTGATTAGGTTGTGTGTGGACGGTTTTGGGAGGCTCAATATGATTATTATTGATGTTGTTTGGGATGTTTGATTATTGTTTTGACTTTTGTGAAGTCATATAAATAAGGGATGTGCTTTCCGTTTCATCGTAAAATAGGTTGTGGTCGATACATAATAGTTATGACGCTTAATCGAACGATAGTGTCGTTTCTCTTATTGTAGATTAAGGAGTTATGAAATTTGTGTAGCTTGAGGTTAGGGCAGTATATACAAGGTATGTGAGGCTATCCCTTTCCTTATTTTGCACGACTCCGGTTGTATATAATGCAATGAACGAGCTTCCAAATATACTCTACTCTTAGAAGCTAGCAGTACTTACATTGTTTCCCTTCTTATGGAACAATTGATGTTAAGGTTTCTTCTCTAATTCTTATGTTATCAATGTTGTTGGTACTTCCTGATTCTTATAAGATTCTCGATGAAGAGTTAGCCCTAATGATGTGTAAGGATATTATCGACCTTACGTCGCTCCGAAATGTTCAGAACATGATTCCAATGAGTCGTGCATGCATTATATATATGTATCAATTTTACTCTACCGAGCCGCGCTATAGTCGGCCGGGTATGGTACCTATTGTGCAACCACCGATCAGTTGGGTTTACTGGGTCCTCTTTGAGGCCGGGTATGATATGATGATGATGATACTCACAGAGGCGAATGTTCAATGATGATGATGATGCCCACAGAGGCGGATGTTTAAAAAGATTATGTGTATATATGTATCATGTATTTCATGTTAATGTCTCTTAGAAGCACTCAGGTGCTACAAGTTGTATTTCCTACATCTCTCTTTACATTACTGTTCTTATTTATGCTTTCCTGCCTTACGTACTCAATACTTTATTCGTACTGACGTCCTTTTATTTGTGGACACTGCATGTCGTGATGCAGGTCCTGATAAACAGGTAGGCAAAGCTCCCCCACCACAATAGGCTTTCCAGTTTAGCGGTTATAGGTGAGATCCCTTCTCCGGACATGCCGTGGTCTTGGTATGCATTTTTGTTATAGATATTATGGGTATGTCGGGGCCCTGTTCTGGCTATATTGCATTACTTATGCTCCTTTAGAGGCTCATAGACAGGTGTCGACTCATGTATAGTTTGGTATGCCTTGTTGGCTAATTTTTGTTGTATAGTCTTTCATGGCAGCGTTGTAGCTCATACCTTTTATGTAGTTTATTAGCTATCTTGTCATCCCATGTGATGTAGGTCCATGATCCATATCTACCATTTATATTGATTTCGTTATCCCTTAAAGATAATAAGAAGGTTAGATAAAATATACGTCGGTGCTCGACAAGTATGGCGTGGGTGCTAGTCATGATCCTTTAGTTTGGGTAGTGACAAACTTGGTATCAGAGCAAGTCTGTCCTAGGGGTTGTCTATAAGCCGTGTCTAGTAGAGTCTTGATTATGGGCATGTTGTGCACCACACTTATAAGCAAGAGGCTACAGGGCATTTAGGACTGTTGCTCTTTCTTCTTACTCTAGATCGTGTGGTAGAGCTCTATCGTAAGAACTCAATTTCCTCAATTCTATCTTATTTATAATACGACGATGCATACATCTAGAAAGATGGATGGTAAAAGATTGCAATGTGGCTGTAAAAGAGTTGAGACAGAGGAACTCAGTTTTGCATCATGCTTATGATGAGTAAATGTGAGGGCTTCAGCAGATCATGTGTGTACTAAGATGTGTTAGTTTCTTAATAAGGAGCTCTAAGGAAAGAATATCTATCTACCCATATGATAAAAAGAAATAAGAGAATCAGAAGGTATATACGAGTTTTAGCAAGTAAAAGAAGCAAGATAAAGAATGGTACGAGATACCTACTTAATAAAGATTATCAGTATTTATAATTCTGGCAGAGAAATATAAGTGTTTTTAGTTACTTTCAACGCTAACAGAGATATCTACAATTGTCCATACCAATCTCAATTATGCCCTATGGGAGCTAACTGAAATAATTTAAGAGAAGGATAGGATATCAGGATCCATCTGGGATTAAAGTAACCGAAAATTGTGGATAGATTGTTATCATTACTTAACATTATTGAAGGGTAGTGCAGAACATGGTAATAATTCTCATTTGGAGATAGCCATATGGTCAATCTAGAATAGAACAGTCAGATATGAATACTAGAATATTCAGAAATTTCAGAAGATAGGCACTAGGATCCTAGAAGGGATAAATATTTGCCTTAGTATGACTCCTGCCACTAGTAAA